>CAKOAT010319599.1:41511-182219 GCA_932364175.1 Eruca vesicaria subsp. sativa
AGATCATATGATGCCACAGCCTCTAAGACAATTGTTGGCTTCGCTGAACCTCGTGTGTACTGCCCTCTCCAAGCCGTTGGACAGTTCTTCCACTCCCAATGCATACAGTCGATGCTGCCTATCATCCCTGGAAACCCGCGTACCTCTCCAACATCGAGTAGCCGTTGGAGATCATCCGCTGTAGGTTTTCTTAGGTATTTATCTCCAAACAGTTGTATTATCGCAGTAGTGAAATGATCCAGACATAAATGTGCTGTATTTTCCGCTAGTCGGAGATATTCGTCGTACGAATCTCCAGATTGACCATATGCCAATATACGTAAGGCTGATGTACATTTTTGAAGTGTAGATAATCCGTACCTTCCGTGAGCATTTCTTCGTTGCTGAAAATATGGAACTTTATGACTTAGGCGATCGGTAATGCGAAGGAACAAAGGTTTGTTCATTCGAAAACGGCGCCTAAACATCTCTGGTGTATATGTTGGAGTTTCACTGAAATAGTCATTCCAGAGCTGAGAGTGTCCTTGTTCCCGATCTCTTTCGATATAAGCTCGCCTCGTTGGGTTGGTGGCTTGGGTATGAAGAATGGAGTCGATAAAATTATCAACTTGTTCGTCGATAAAATTATCAACTTGTTCATCTGCTTCATCACTTGATGAGAAAGACATAGTTGAACTCTTCTTCCTTCCTACAACAATCACATATTTTAAATTTTGAGTAAAATATAATAAACAATAATTTTTATAACTTTCGTAACTAAACAATATTATTATAACTTTCGTAACTAAACAATATTATTATTTTTTTCGTAACTAAACAATATTATTATTTTGTTTTGTAGCTAAACA
The DNA here is from genome assembly GCA_932364175.1 of Eruca vesicaria subsp. sativa. Taxonomy (NCBI): domain Eukaryota; kingdom Viridiplantae; phylum Streptophyta; class Magnoliopsida; order Brassicales; family Brassicaceae; genus Eruca; species Eruca vesicaria. Next base: position 42,360 of record CAKOAT010319599.1, read on the forward strand.
ATATTATTATTTTGTTTTGTAACTAAATCAATGAAATGTTTCACCTGCCAAAATCAAGAGAGGAAGTTGTTGGTGCTTGAAGAGAAGTTGTATATAACCAAGAAATGAAGTTGGTGCTTGGAATCAATGTAATCAAGAGAGGAAGTTGGTGCTTGGAATCAATGTAATCAAGAGAGGAAGTTGGTGCTTGGAATCACTCGTTGCAATTTTATAAAAGAAAGATTTGTAACTTGTGCTTGAGAAAGGAAGAGAGTTGATGTCGAATCTGAGAAAGAGAGACATATATATAAAGAGTAGAGTTCAAACAACACTCTCACGGGTACACACACCCGTGAGTTTAAGTTACAAACGTGAAAATAAAGTACATAGCAGAGACATCACTGGACAACTATCACTGGACAACTATCACGGGTACACACACCCGTGAATACGTACTACAAAGAAACAAAGACACTTGAAACTTCAAACTTGAAACAGGGACTTGAGACTTGGCACTTGAGATTGAAACTTGAGACTTGAGACTTGAAACAAAGACTTGAGCATCCCGTGAATCCACAGAGCCTTGAACATCCATTGACCTACGAATGAAACAAAACATATCAGTCATATTATTCAAGTAAATGCAAACAAGAAACAAAACATATTATTCAAGCAATGTTAACCTACCAAATCAAAGTAAATGAAAACAAGAAACTAAACATATTATTCAAGCAATGTTAACCTACCAAATCAAAGCATTTCAGCCATTAACTTGTTCTTGAGAGACACTTCTATATCAGACAGTGTCTCTTCTTTCTTGGCTAAGAGACGTTCCAAGATTTTTTGTTTGGAAATGTTTTTTTTTCTGCTAGAATGGACTCAATTTGATCAAAAGCAGCTTCTTTGCCGTGTTTCTTGCGTTTGGCCGATTTGCTAGCCTTCACACCAGGAGGCCTGACCTCTTCCTCCTCCACAACCACCTCTGCAGCTTCTTTCCTTTTCTCCTTTGGACCATCTCTGCTAAAGGCGTGGGACTTCCATTTCTGCTCAATCCTGAGCTCCCTCCTACAATGTTCTAAAGAAAACCTTAACTTATTGTCGCTAAGGTAAATCTCATGTGCACGGTTCAGGACATTGTTGTCATTCGTGCCACTCCCTTGGTCCTTCAGAGCGGCTTCATGACACCCCACAAACTTGCAGACCTCGGCATTAATCCTTCCCCACCTCTGCTTACAGGTACTCGACTCTCTTGGAACAAGCTCACTTAGCTGAGGAGAGGAGTTGAAGTACTCCTCTATCCTCTTCCAAAACGAGCCTGCTTTCTGCTCATTACCCACTATGGGGTCCTTGCTGGTATTCAATCAAGCAGAGATGAGGACTAGGTCTTCTTTAGGTAACCACTTTCTCCTATTCAAAGGTTTTTCTAACCCGGGAGAGTGAAAAACAGCTTCAGCAGAGTCTACATCTACTGACGAGCTGCTCTGCGAAGCCAGTAGGTTCACAAACCCGGGAGTGTTAAAGGAGAAAGCTTCCATTTTGGATTTGGTTTAGGTTTTAGGTTTTCGTTTGTGTTTTAAGGTTAATGAATTTTTACTAGATGATTTGTGGTCTTTTTATACTAGTTTAAAATATCTACGATTTAACTTTTACCTCAACCTACCAAACATTAATACACAACCACTTAGTACAAAGAGCAGTCATTACCAATCAAATCAGTTTGCTTAACTTTTGTTGTTTTAGTTTGGTTTAACCCTACGATTGAACATTCAATTCTTTAGCTCGTTTAGTTTGGTTTAACCCTACAGTCATTACACAACCACCAACCATAAAAAGCAGACTTCAACATTTAACTCTATCTAACAAAGATTCATACAATTAGTTTTAAAAAACCTGTGTTCGCTTTACTTCAGTTTAGTTTTCAAAAATTACTTGAACAATTATTTCTACCTAACAAAAATACACACATTAAACCGATGCAGTTTCAAAAATATTCAAAGAAATCTCAAACAAATTTCAAACAAATTCTACACTTAAAATTTTAGTTGAGGAGGATTACCTTTATTTTTCATTCGAAGCTGGCCTTCTCCAGAGCAGCTACCTGCACCGTCAGACATTGCACCTGTCCAGTTAAGGTCTTCACCTGTTCCTGGACATGAAAACATAAAAACAAACAGTGTTAGTAAACATAACAATAACTTTTAAAAATCTAAAACACAACAGAAAGTACACACACCTCCAGCTTACTCACTCCTTTCATCAGCTTCTCAGTCTCCTCCTGGACACCAATGGCCCAAGGATGACGATAATGCAATCCGTCATCCTTGGTTACAACATACAAATACATCAGAATACATCACAATAGAAAATACAAAAAAAATTAAGACTTAAAATTATACCTTGTACTTCACACATGTGAAGAAACTCTTTCCAGGCAATGTATCATACGCCTCCTTCCCCCGAACCTCGTTGATAATTCTCCCTCCACATGGACAGGTTTTAGGAATCCCGAATTGCGAGTCAGCAACGAAGAATAACATGTTGTAATCTTCTTTTTGCTTCTTAGAATGGCGTCTCTCTTCCGCGGGATCCATACCTACATACATGCAAACATGATTACCGATCAACTATAAACAAACCGTAAATCTAACAATGAAAACGATATACAACCCTCCAATGAAATCCCCAAATCAAACCATATATCAAATGAAATACACGATATACAACCCTTTGATGAAACCCCTAAATGAAACCCTAAATCAAACCCGAAATCGAACCCTAAATCAAACCCTAAAACAAACAAATTAGGCGATTTCCAACCCCAATGAAACCCTAATCTACTGAACAAGACGATATATAACCCTCTGATGAAACCCCAAATGAAACCCTAAATCAAACCCGAAATCAAACCCTAAATCAAACAATCTAGGCGATTTACAACCACAATGAAACCGTAATCTACTAAACAAGACGATATAATAACACACAAATGAAAACCCCTTTTCGATTGTAAACCCTAAAAATTTCACATCCCTAAATCGCCATCGAGCCTCAAAATCAACTCTACTTGACCATGACTCTACTCGATACTAACCTGCTCGTCGAGAAAAATCTCTGTCGTGTGATTTAGATCAAGAGAACGGAATCGATTCGAAATCGCCCACGGAATCGCCGCAGAGAAAAAAAGAAGAGACTTTCGGGGAAGAAAGAGAGAAATGACACGAGAGAGAGGAAAGCCCTAATTTTGGCCGACTCCGATAGCCACTCACCAGACGACGCGTGGCTTGAACCCCATTCTCGCGGGTATCATCACGAAGGCCCGGTTCACGGGTAATTACCCAATTTTTTTTTTTTTAAATGGTTCGGACCTAAGAACTCGAACCCATGAACCCCCTTTGAACCCCAAATGCAGATGCTCTTAAATTGTATATTCATGTATATATGTATATTGCTTGTCTTTTCTTTCTTTCTTTTATGTGTTGCTTGTCTTCTTATACACCAATAAATTGATGGTTCGGTTCGGTTATTTGGTTAAGATACGATTTTTAGTTTGTTTTTTTTATAGATTTTTAGTTTTTCTTAGAATTTAACTAAGAAATTATTAGACACAAAGTGTCCCACATCGGAAGTTGGAAGAGATCCTTAGTGATATATAAGATAGATGGGCCAATCCACTTATCACTAATTGGTTTTAGGTTGGAAGCCCATCTACCTTAATAGAAATAACCGCTCCGAAAAAGTGTAAAAATAAATGTCTGGATTCCAACTAAGAAACCAGTGCCTAACTTTTTCGATTTTATTTTTCTGAATTCAGTCGGAAAATAAATCAATTCGTTTTGTAAGAGAATAAATGTATACATATGATACGGTGAATAACTTGGTTCTGTGAACGGATGTACATATATAGCAGCAGTCTACGCATCAACGGCGATGATAGAGTCAGTGAAAAAAGCACAACAGGAGGCCTCTGCAGCTCTTCTCTCGCGTGCACTCCAAATGTGCCGAGCCAAACAGGTTATGTGTCAATCACTTGGAACTTATAAGCCTACTAAAAAAAACTTATAAGCCTACGAGGTATAACCATAAATTGGTATAACGTAGCTAGTGACTCAAACGGGCTTTCATGGAAACTTTTTGGTAATTCGGGTCCTATTAATCAGTCCTACACGGAGATAATATGGTTTTATTTGAATAGCATATAAATGTAAACATGATTATTCACAACTATCAAACACCTTTCTGATGCATATTGGAACATCATCAGCTAGTGGAATATAAATGTTTGAACATCATCTTGATGAGTATATTTCTTTAACGAAATAGTTTCACTATTTGGCAACAAATCCCATTATATACTGCAAATTTTGTATGTGATACATTCAGATACGTGCTGAAACTCTGGTGCTTGAAGGCGATGCAAAGGACATGATTTGCCAGGCGGTGGAGCAAATGCACGTTGATCTTCTCGTTGTCGGTAGTCGTGGCCTTGGCAAGATCAAAAGGTACGGTTAGATTTTTTTCCACATTATTTACCTTCTCAAAATCTCAAAATCTATAACCGCTGTTTCAATTTGTCTGCCTTCGTGCGTTTTGGAAGAGCGTTTCTTGGGAGCGTTAGCGATTACTGTGCTCAGCACGCAAGTTGTCCCATCCTTATTGTGAGACCACCAAAGGAGATAACTAAGTAACAAGCTCTACTACATGTTTGGGTATACTTTTATGAAGGGCTTGCCGTACGTGCGTGCGCTCAAATAAATGTAATAGTATTCACTCTTTTGCACCAAAACTGATAAAAAGCTTAACCAAAATTGCTTCAACAATAAAAAATTATCTATTTGAAGTAGTTCAGACGAAAAAAATTTCATAGATCAAAGAACAAAACATCTGTAACATATTCCAATCTAGTGCAAACAAAACATAACTTTCATTGATAAGTTTGTAACCCTTAGGACAAAAAGAAACTCCTTAACGATTGGCCTTGGCAACTCTCTCAATCTCATCCTTCTTTTTGATGGCATAGCTGCAAAAGTTTGAAATGATGATTAGCTTTGACTAATATAACACACATAAGACGCCACGTTTAAGAGATGTGTAGAAAGTTATTTATTACCTGTTGGATGAGCCCTTGGCAGCGTTGATCAACTCATCAGCAAGACACTCAGCAATAGTCTTAATGTTTCTGAAAGCAGCCTCACGAGCACCAGTGGTGAGCAAGAATATCGCCTGGTTAACACGTCTTAGAGGAGAGATATCAACGGCTTGTCTCCTAACAACACCAGCAGATCCGATTCTAGTAGCATCTTCACGTGGACCACTGACTCAAACAACAAAACAAAACAAAACAATAATATTACAACGACATTACAGCATAAACATGTAACGCTTTACATCACAAAAGCCTTTTGTACCTGTTAACAATAGCATCAATGATGATCTGAATAGGGTTGGCATCAGTCAAGAGGTGGATGATCTCCATAGCGTGCTTGATGATCCTCACCGCCATCAACTTCTTACCATTGTTTCTTCCGTGCATCATGAGAGAGTTTGTAAGCCTCTCAACAATGGGGCATTGAGCCTTCCTGAATCTCTTAACAGAGTATCTTCCAGCTGTGTGGGGAACAAAGGTAGCGTGTTTAGCTGCTTGGACTCCAATGTAGTCAACAAGACTGATATCTGCAACCTACCAACATATTCAAGATAAGTCACTTACAACACTTCAAACCTCATTAAACAAAAATTAATATAACGAATAAAAATTTCAAAACCAAAAGTTCCAGCAGAGGTTAATGCAACACTTCAACTACCAAAACGGGAGCATAGGTTATACAATTTGATTTTAACTTATATGCTGAAGCTAATGTGATTGCAACATCCATCAAATCAAAAGAGAGAATTGCGTAATATTAGTAACGGCTAAGTGTTAGCCATCAAAATGAAGTATTACCACCAAAACAGGACCATAGGTTATACAATTTGATCATAACTTATATTCTGAAACAAATGTGATTATGTAACATCCATTAAATCAAAATAGAGAGTTGCATATAAGTAAAGGCTAGGTTCCAAGCTAAGTGTTAGCCCTAAAAATGAAGTATTACCACCAAAACAGGAGCATAGGTTATACAATTTCATCTCAACTTATACGCTGAAACTAATGCGATTGTGATGTCCATCAAATCCATAGGGAATTAGCATCTAAATAAAGGCTAGGTTCCAGCTTCGTCGGATACATCAAAATGAAGCAAGCGAGGACTACTAAATCATACAGAGTCGAGGAAAATGAAATCGGTGAGGAAGTTACCGAGACGTCATCGTAGGTCCAGCGGTTGAAGAGCTTGACCTCGTTGGTAAGCTGCTGCTGAATCTCTGCGTCGATTTCTACGGCGGCGGCCATGGCTGCGATAGAAACAGAGTATGAGCAAAAATCCAAACGTTTAATAAGAGAGAGTGCGCAGAGATGATTTGGAGGAAGAGGATCACCTGAGATCGTTACGCGTCGAGGAGGTGAGAGTGACGGCGGCGAGAGTGAACAACAAGCTTCAACAGGACGGGGGAAAACCCTAAGAGATGTTTATATACTTGATGTTGAGTAGGGTTTTGGGCTCTAAATGGGCTTTCATTTTTGGTTATCGAGTACAGAACCGGTTTAATGTGTTTTACGGTTCGTTTGTGGTTAGCTGGTTAACTTGCGGTTCTACATTGATAAGTTTAGTATTTTATGGTATTTTTTTTTCAGTAGGAATAACCTTTTAGATAATCACTGATTATGGATGTCAAAAAAAAAAAAAGATAATCACTGATATGTTTTGAAATCATGAACTTTGGTAGAATGGATTTAGGTTTCCCAATATTTGATTTTTGATTTATTTTATACTTGATAATCGGTTTGAAATGGTACAATCATTATAATTGCAAGTTATCAAAATTCAAAAGAACATATATCATGTATGTATGTACATGAACAAACTGATTTTGACTCCGACCAACAAATAAGAAGAAAGGTTTCACCATGAAAGCTAGAAGAATGGGAATAACAGATACTCAGCATAGAAAAGATTCCATATAAACCGGTAATATCCTGCAATAGCTTCCTGCAACAATGAAAAAGAAGTTTCTATACTCCATTAGATACACACCCCATTGATCTTTTTTTTTTGAATGAAAACTCCATTGATCATTCACATCACCATCCTCTTCTAAAAATCATTACGTAACAAGGATTTGATGTTTTTACCTTGGTGTAGTTTGCTTTTTCTAGTACCCATGTCTGCAAAAAACAGCAACATCAGTGATGCTATAAACTGATGAGATTGATGAATATGAAGTTGACATGCATTACCTGGAAAATCAAGCATGAAGCCAAGATCATATGTGCAGGAATCATCAAGCTACCTCTGAAAACCTGTTAAATGTTAAACGGATAAACGAATGATGTTTCAAAGCTGCATTACTGAGCAAGTGAGTTGATGTGTTGACGCAAAACTGAGGGAGATGTGTGTCACCTGAGGCATGTAGAAAGCTAGTGATATTGCAGAAATATAGTTCACAAGCAGAAGTCCAGAACCTAGGAATGCAATGTTTCTCACTCCAAGCTTTGTTGCTAGGGTTGATATTTGGAACCTATTCAAAATGAAATCCAAGGAACATGCTTTCATTAACTAAACATGCTTGAACAAAGAAAGGCGTAAAAGAAAATGCTATACGAGTATTTACTTACTTGCGATCTCCTTCAACATCAGGAAGATCTTTTGTAATAGCAATGACCAGTGCAAACAGTGTCACAAAAGACGTTATGAAAGCCACAGGTGCACTGCATATGCCCAATAGAGACTTGAGTAACATATATATACATGCTCCATTATATTGTGATTAAATCAAAGAAAAGATTGATTACTGTTCAATTAAAAAAAAGATTGATTACTATTCATCAAGTAGTTCATATGACTACTACTAACCTCCACTGAAACGAAAGTCCAAGGGCAGCTCTTGTAGCATGGTACACACCAAAATTAAGAAGGAAACCTCGTACCTGATAAGGAACACAGGACATGTTACTAAATGCAATTTCAAAGTTCCCAAGCCACTAGATAATAAGAAGCATAAAAACAGTCCTTACCGTGGCAATAATAAGAAAAGCTGCAACTGGAAATCGTTTCATTCTTAATGGTGGAACAGAATAGATAGTCCCCAGAAAAAGACCAAGAGAGTATAGGCATGTAATGAATGGACCAAAGTTGAATCCAACAACTAATAGCCCTGCAATTGCAAAGAATATCACCAACAGCCACGCAGACTGCACTGAGAGATCTCCTGCTGCTATTGGCAAATATGGTTTGTTCACTCTGCAAGACGAAAGAAAATCCAAAATTCAAACAAAAATGAGTTAGATGATACACTTATTTGGATGTAATGATCATAGCGTTTTAACTCATAAGCAGTAACACATTGCACACATGATGCTTCATAGTGATGCTGCATTAAATAACCAATGTACATCTGCATCTAATGGGGTGCCACATACTTGTCAATTCCAATGTCGTAGATCTGATTGATGCCAACTATATAACCATTTCCACATATAAGAGCAAGAAGACCTGAAAGCGCCTTGAGTACAAGACCCCATTTGATGAGATGAGTGTTCTCTATCAAAGCTCTTGCCACCAAGGCACTGCCATCAAAAAAAAAAATCAACACTCTATCAAAAATGAAATATAGATCCATTTCAATAAAATCACTATGCAAACATATACTAACGTTGATCCCAAAGCTGTTCCACGGATCGTATGTGGCCTAAGAAATCTCCAGCAAGCATTTTGAAAATGCGAGATTCTATCCAGAACTGGATCAGAACCAGCAGCACCAACCTGTGAACATGCCTGCTAGTATCTAACTTTTGTCAGTGCCATTGAAAACACACACACAAATAACATTAATGAAAACTATATAATAGTATAGAAATGAACACTTCTTGAAAATATCAAATGCTGAGAGATTATAAAGGTTTGAACTTTCTTGACTAATAGTCAACGCAGCGGCTAAGATGCTTGTTAACCGAATAAAAACAGAGAACTAAACCATACCCGGATCGAGATTTTTCTGTAATTAGTTGAAATACATTTCGACCGCATACTAGAACTTGATAAGCTCGTGAAGGAAGCATCTTTAGGACAGGTTAAAAGCTTCCTAGATAAATGCACGGAAGGTTGATGATGATGAGAAGATGCTAAGAAACGATGGGAGATAGATGAGAATTGAAGACGTGGTGATTGGGAGATCGAGAGCTCCATTGATGACGCTGGCCACACAAAACTCTTTTACTCTGCTACTTGCTCTTGCACGACCAAAATTGTTCTTTTTTTTGGATTTGGTTTGGTTCTTTGTACCAACCAAAAGAGATTATATTTTGCAATCCGGTCCCTGTACTCTTTAAATTTATTCGTACAAGCCTAAAAGTCCTTAAATTATCATAAATCAAAGATTAATTGATCCATCTATAGGTGCTGTGTGTGTCTTCACTATCTTCAATCTTTCCAGTTCGGTTTATTGTGTAGATGTTTCGATTTTATACACATCTAGCTTACAAAAATGTAGACACTGAATAAAAGTTGAAACCATAATCAAATGATGAAGTATGTAAAAAGAATCAATTAAGTAAATACAAAACTGGATTATTTTTGATGATTCAAATAGTATTGAACAAGATTAATAATATTTTCAGACAAACAAAACATAAAGGAAAAAAAAAACACACAGCATGTTAAGTTTGGTCTCTCAGCAAAAGATGTCAAGACAAATTTGGTTCGGTTTCAGCTTGTGATTTAGAGAAACCTTCTGAGCTCTTTGACAATGCTTCAGCTTCATCAGAAGCAGAAGCATGAGGCCTTGAGTTGATTGTCTCTGCTCCTTCATTCTCCTTCTTGTCCATGACTATTGTTGTGGGTGCTTCGCTTTTGGTTTCATCTGATTTCTCTGTCTCTCTATTCTCTTCATCGATCACCTCATTGACTTCAGTCTCTAAACCTCTGGTTTCATTTGTTATTGTCTGCTTTGTCTCTGCATTCTCATACTCCTCTCTATCATCAGCTTCAGCAGAAGCACGAGCACTTGAGTTGATTGTCTCTGTTCCCTCTTCATTCTCCTCTTTGTCCATGACTACTCTTGACGGTGCTTCATTTTTGGTTTCATCAGATTTCTTTGTCTCTTTATACTCTTCATCAAGCACGTCATTGACTTCAGTCTCTAAACCTCTGGTTTCATCTGCTCTTAACTGTTTTGTCTCTGCACTCTCTTCCTCCTTTCTATCTGCAGCAGAAGCACGAGCACTTAAGTTGATTGTCTCTGCTCCCTCTTCATCCTCCTCCTTGTCCATGACTATCCTTGAGGGTGCTTCGTTTTTAGTTTCAGCTGATTCCTTCGTCTCTCTATTCTCTTCATCATTCACGTCATTGACTTCAGTCTCTAAACCTCTGGTTTCATTTGTTATTGACTGTTTTGTCTCTTCTTCTTTATCTTCATCCATGACCACAACTTCCGGAGCTTTGGTTTCTGTTCTCTCTGACAAATCAGCTGCAGAGCTGTTGTCTCCTTCTTTGATGAACTCGCCTATTTCCAAAAGCTTTCGAGCTTTTACTTCCCCTTCTTCGTTAACATTCTCTGCTATCTCAGCTTCAGAAACTTTTAGTTCCCCATCTGCTTCTCTTGAAACCACTTCTTCTTTTCCTTTGATCTCAGCTTCTTCTAAAGCTTTCTTCTCTGTACTTTCAGGTTTATCAGACTCTAAAACAGTACTAATACTCTTTGGTTTGATTTCCAAAGGCCCCAGCTTTGCATCAATCTCCTTAACAAGATTCGTCAAAGCTCTTGCATTCCTCGCTTCAGATAACCTAGTAGACAACTGCAACACACAACAAAAAGTTTTAAGCAACAAAACAAAAAGAAATCATGTTATTAAGCTAAAATGTATCTACCAAACTCATACTTCACCTGCTGTATCTCTTCAGCTCTTGGTCTAAGATCATCCTCAGAAGCTTCCTTATAAATACTCTTCAAAACACACACCAAATGCTCCCTCAAACTATCCAAACCATGCCGCTGAATCTCACACTGACGCACATCAACCAAACACCCAACCGCACGAAACGCACAGTTCACAAGCTTCATAGGACACACAGTAATACAATGCCTATCCATCTCCCGCCTCATGATACTCTCTCCACAGCTCTGCTCACACGTCACCATCTTAAACGGACAAACGGAATCATGACTCTCCCTCTGCTTCGCGCAGAACACAGCATTACAACCTTCGTTCCCACAGTTCATCTCTCTATAACCACAATCTAAACCGTGCTCCACAAGCTCCCTCTCCGTCCCAAACCTCATCTCACAATGCGAACTGTTTCTAAAATCCACGTTCTTAAGCAGCGTCTGCGCTAGTCCCTGTATATGATCGTTTAACCAGAAGCCGCTAATCTCCATCTCCTGAGCGAAATCATCAATGTTGTCTTCTCTTCGTTCACTGAGAAGCCAGCCAGAGACGCGGCCGAAGAGGTTTCTTTTGGAAGTGGCGAAGTCGTCGATGAAGTCGGAGATTATGTCGAAAGGATCGTGGGAAGGTTCGGTTTCTGCGCTTCCTTGGAGGAGGAGGGTGTGTTCAGCTACGAAGGTTTCGCTTCTCTGAGTTAAGTATTCGATCATTTCTTTGCGGATGTCTGCGGCTACGGAGCCGGGGCTTCGGAAGATGTCTCCGGTTGTGTTGTCGACGCAGGCGGTGGCGAGGCCGGGGAGGAAGGTTTGGGAGATTTTGTGGACTAGCTCTGTGTCGTAGAGGTCGCAGTGGAAGGCAAGGGTGTTTTGGTTTTGGTTGTTTATTTTGTCGGGATCTGAGACAGGTGGATCCATTGATGTGTCTGGAAATGTTGTCTGCGGAAGAACAAGCATCGATTAGATCAGAATCAAAAGCTCTGTGCTTTCTTGAATTTTCCGAGAAAAAAAAGATCGATTGAGACGAGACAAGTCTTAATGTGATCTAAAGAAACCATTAGGATCCAGAAAGTTTTGAAATTGAGTCGTGTTAGAAGCGAATTCAACTGTTGGATTGATAAAAAGGACGAGACTTTACCGTAGAGTTCGTGTTGTAAATAGACGGTGATGAGATCGCGACGGGGAGGAGTTGAGAGTCTGTAAGGGAATCGGATGAAGAAGACGAGGGAGGAGAGGGGAGACACACCTTTGGTTTTGGCGCAATAATCGGTCTCTCTACTTTCACCACAACTTTTGGTCGTCTCTTCTAATGTTTTTTTTTCTAACTGGTTTTTGTTGCTTACAATATTTAATATAAATATCGTTTCACAGAAATAATAATATAAAAAATATAGTTTAATTTCGTTTTAATATTTTTTTTAAAAAATCCAAATAATAACACTAAATTGTAAGTATAATTTAAACTAAAAATAAATAATAATATAGTGTGGTTAAATAAGATATATTAAATTTATAATTAAATAACATGTTTTCTTAATAAATTTGAAAACCTCTTTCAGAAAATAAGTTTTTTTAAAATAAAATGATGCTTTATTAAGTATACAAATAAAAATGAATCATTTTAAAAATATTATTAGCTTGGCCACAAATATGATTAATTTGATCTGACAAATTTCAGTGATCAAAATTAGATAGTTAATATAAAATTAATGCATATATGAAATATTGTGACTTAAAAAAATTGATTTTAAACAAATCATATTTTGCTCACATGATAATATTTTGGACAATTTTCCCAAATAGTTCTTTTTAAATTTTTGTTATAAAAATAATTAGCAAAAAAGAAAATGATTAAAATAATTTATTTTTCTTTTAAAATTTGTAATATATATATATATATTATTTTAAAAATTTGAAATTTTAAATCCAAAACTCTATTCTTTAACTATAAACCTTAAATCTAGATCATTTTGTCTAATATATATGTACATATTTATGTTTTAATAAAAATTTATTTTAGTTATTTAATTGATTGATGACTAATTTGTGAAAATAAACTAAAAAAGGTCTCTCAGAATTTTCCTAATATTTTGCAGATTAATCTTTTTGGGGTGCAAAAAATAAAAGAAACTAAAATAAATGAGGGTACTATGCAATGACAATTAAATATGTACAGTTTACTGATAAAGATCTCCCCTTCAATTTATTTCCGGAGACACAAAAGTTAAACAAAGCACGTCCCTTTGCCCCGTTTCCTTGTGTGTTTGATTTGATGATGGCAGCTCCGGAGGATGAATCTTCCGCTCAGTCTCAATCATCTTCCGCCACTGCGGCTCCCACTCCTCCTCCTCCTCCTTCCTCCGCCGGAGATCACTACCTCGCTAAGTGCGTCCTCCACCCTAGCGTCGTTCTCCAGGTCGCATACGGATACTTCCGCTCCCCTTCCTCCCGCGACGTCGTTTTCGGAAAGGTCCCGCCTTTTGCTCCTTCTTCCTCTTATCTCTACTTTTAGGATTTGGGTTTCGATTTATTTATGTGAAAGTTGGTTCCTTTTTATATCTCTCTTTTTAGGGATTTAGATTTTGTGAAGTTGATGTGCCATAATCTCCACTTGTTTTAGTTTCGTCCTGGTTTTTTTCTGTTGAGGGCATTGTTGAAAGAGTTGAATTTGTATGTGTTCTTGTGGTTACAAATTGGAAGTTGCAGAGGGATACTATAAGGATAAGTTTAAAAGAGTTAGGTATTATGGATCCATATTTTATGTGTTTGTGGGAAGAATTTTTGTCTAGATTAATTTGTGTGTGTGTGTCAGGTGTAATGCTATATTAAAATCTTGATGTGTAATCAGTAACTAGAATGATGTTTTTTTAATTCTCACATCAGGAGACCTGCTTAGAGCTGGTGGTTATCGGTGAAGACGGGATTGTTGAATCGGTGTGTGAACAGAATGTATTTGGAACTATTAAGGATTTGGCTGTTATACCGCAGAGTAAAGTAAGCATTTTACACTAAACACAGAATCGCTCGCTTTGGTTTTGTGAGTAACAGGAATGCAGATGTCTGTGATTTGATTTGTCAATCATTTGGTTGTCTTTTTCAGATGGGAAAAGACCTTTTGGCTGTTCTTTCTGATTCTGGAAAGCTCTCCTTTCTCTCATTTAGCAATGAAATGCACAGGTTTATTTTCTTCCTCGTGTCTTCTTGTTTTTCCCCGAAGGAGACCGCATGTTATTGTCATCTTACTCATTTTACTGCCATTTTGTGTAGGTTCTCGCCCATACAACATGTTCAACTTTCTGGTCCAGGAAACTCGAGGACTCAACTTGGAAGAATGCTCACTGTAGATTCTAGGCAAGTTTTTCGTGCCAGTTTCTATTTAACCATGATTTGATTCTGTTGATGCCTTTAGATGCCACTCGTTACTAGCTGTATCTCTGTTGTATATTTTGCCCGGTGCTGAAATGCTTGGAGTGTTCACGTTTCCAAGCCACACCTTAATGTTAAACATACATGTTTCTTATACCTTGAATAGCAACGAGTAAATTTGAGTCCTATTATGCCTTTTGCAGTGGTCTGTTTCTTGCTGTCAGTGCATATCATGATCGCTTTGCTCTATTTTCTCTCTCATCCTCGCCTATGGCTGATATTATTCATGAGGTATTGATTTCTATCGCCAACTTGGGGAGCATCTTGTAACTTTATTTGACAGGAAAGCTGCCTTTTAACCATGGGATGACTCATGAGTGATATTATTTTTTTTTTTGAACTTTTAGAGGATTTTTTATCCTTCTGAAGATGGAGAGAAGACTAGCTCTGTACAAGAATTATGTGGTACGATTTGGAGCATGTGTTTCATTTCTAAAGGTTTTACTGAATCCAAGGGTTATGATCCTGTTCTTGCCGTTGTTTTAAATAGGTATGGAATCTTTGCTATTCAAAATGCTTTGTTTTTAATTATTGTGCTTTCCCCATAAGAGTTGCTTACCTCAGTAATTTTCTGCTTGTATAGGAAAGGATCTCTCCTGAATGAGTTGGTTTTATTTAGATGGAACACCAAAGAGGAATCCATATCTTTAATATCAGAGTATGTTGAAGCTGGGGCTCTAGCACATAGTATTGTTGAAGTTCCTCACTCCTCTGGATTTGCCTTTCTGTTAAGAATTGGTGATGCTCTCTTAATGGATCTTAGAGATCCTCAAAACCCTTGCTGTTTGGTTAGGACATCCTTAGATCTTGTTCCTGGTTCATTAGTGGAAGAACATTGTGTTGAAGAGTCGTGTAGAGTACAAGATGGAGACGATGATGGTCTTTCTAACGTTGCTGCATCTGCTTTGTTAGAGCTCAGCGATTGGGAACCCATGTTCATAGATACTGAAAGCGACGTTGGAAAGTTGAGTTCTAAGCATGTCTCTTCATGGACTTGGGAACCGGATCATAATTATAATCCCCGGATGATTATTTGCTTAGATGATGGTGAATTTTTCGTGTTTGAACTCATATATGAAGATGATGTTGTCAAGATTAATATATCAGAGTGTTTATACAAAGGTTTACCATGCAACGAAATTTTATGGGTGGAAGGTGGATTCCTGGCTACGTTCCCCGAAATGGCGGATGGAACGGTTTTCAAATTGGCTGAGAAGCTACATTGGATGAGTTCCATTCAAAATATTGCTCCGATCTTGGATTTCTCAGTTGTGGATGACCAGAATGAGAAACGAGACCAAATGTTTGCTTGTTGTGGTGCAACGCCTGAAGGATCTTTAAGAATTATTCGTAGTGGCGTTAATGTAGAGAAACTTCTGAAAACCGCGCCTGATTATCAAGGAATAACTGATACTTGGACGGTTAAAATGAAGCTTTCGGATGTGTACCATTCATTTCTTGTTCTGTCTTTTGTTGAGGAGACCAGGATTTTATCAGTTGGATTAAGTTTTAAAGATGTCACTGATTCGGTTGGTTTCCAGCCTGATGTCTGCACCTTGGCATGTGGGCTTGTTGCCGATGGTTTGTTGGTACAGATTCACCAAGATGCAGTAAGGCTGTGCATGCCGAACATGGATGCTCATTCTGATTATAGTCCGGTTTCTTCACCATTTGTCTCTTCTTGGTTTCCAGAAAATGTCAGTATCAGCTTGGGGGCAGTTACTGAAAATCTGATAGTTGTTTCTACGTCTAACCCTTGTTTCCTGTCTGTTCTTGGGGTCAAATCAGTATCATCTCACTCCTGCGAAATCTTTGAAATTCAACGAGTGCCATTGCAGTATGAAGTTTCCTGCATCTCAATTCCTCAAAAATCTATTCGGAAGAAGAGATCCCGCGCTTCTGCCCTGGATAATAGTTGCAAAGCTGCGATTCCTTCTGGTATGGAGCGAGGCTATACGTTTTTGATTGGCACACATAAGCCTTCTGTTGAGGTCCTCTCTTTCTCAGAAGATGGTGGTGGTCTTAGAGTCCTTGCTACTGGGATGGTTACGCTAACAAATACAATGGGAACTGCTATTCGTGGATGTATTCCTCAGGATGTTAGACTCGTGGTAGTTGATCAAATTTATGTCCTTTCTGGGTTAAGAAATGGGATGCTGCTTCGTTTTGAGTGGCCATTCGGGTTGAATTGTCACTGTAACGAAGAGATGGACATTGTTGTGGGTGAAAGAGACATTTTACCCATCAACCTTGTGTTAATTGCCACCCGACGTATCGGCATCACACCTGTTTTTCTGGTTCCGTTCAGTGATTCACTAGATTCAGATATCATAGCTCTGAGTGACAGGCCATGGTTGTTACACACAGCTCGTCAAAGCCTTTCCTACACTTCCATCTCGTTCCAACCTTCTACTCATGCAACTCCTGTATGCTCGTCTGAATGCCCTCAAGGCATTCTTTTTGTTGCAGAGAACTGTTTACATCTGGTAAATATATATTCTGTTTTACAAATTTTGGTTCCAGACTTTCACTGACTATCGTGATGTGCTTTTAGACAACGATATGCTGATTCTATCAGTCAATGTTTAATTTTCTGATGTAGTTTGCTTGGAATATTGTTAGCAACAAACAGAGAATTGTTATTACTTTTCAATAGTGTAGTAGTCTTATTTAAGATAGAAAATTGTAGGATTCCATTGGAGCTATTAGTTTATTTGCTTGTTTTGTAGGTGGAGATGGTGCACAGCAAACGTCTTAATGCGCAAAAGTTTCAGCTTGGAGGCACTCCGCGAAAGGTCATCTACCATAGTGAAAGCAAACTATTGATTGTGATGAGAATTGATTTGTGTGATGCGGGTACGTCTGATATATGCTGTGTGGACCCGCTCAGTGGATCAGTGCTGTCATCCTACAAGCTCAAACCTGGAGAAACTGGAAAGTCGATGGAGCTTGTACGTGTGGGGAATGAGCAAGTCCTTGTGGTTGGGACGAGTTTGTCATCTGGTCCTGCTATACTACCCAGTGGTGAAGCTGAAAGGTTTGAAATCTGGTTCTTAAGCTACTTTTATTTTGACCATTAAGTGATGAAAGTGTTGACTGAAAGATTGATTGTGTGTGTGTACCTTTGAATGCCTGTTTTACAGTACAAAAGGGCGAATACTCATTCTCTGCTTAGAACACACTCAAAACTCGGATAGTGGTTCAATGACAATCTGTTCAAAAGACGGTTCACCTTCCCAACGTACATCACCTTTTCGTGATGTTGTGGGATACACAACAGAACAACAACTATCAGGCAGTAGTCTCTGCAGCAGCCCAGATGATAACAGCGATGATGGAATCAAACTTGATGAAGCTGAAACATGGCATTTAAGATTGGCATCTGCAACCACTTGGCCAGGTATGGTACTTGCGATCTGTCCGTACCTTGATCATTTCTTCCTGGCGTCTGCTGGCAATGCTGTAAGTCTCACTTTGATAATCTATAGTTTTGTTGCCACTTGTTTAGCTGCTTACATATGTACTGCTCTTGGATAGTTCTATGTATGTGGTTTCCCGAACGATAGTCCTGCGAAAATGAAGAGGCTTGCAGTGGGAAGGACTCGTTTCATGATAACATCTCTGCGCACATACTTGACTAGAATTGTTGTTGGGGATTGCCGTGATGGTGTTCTATTTTATTCTTATCATGAGGTTTGTACTGTTGTCCCTTTCTACTAACAAAAGTTACCATATGTTGTCTATGTCTTTTGTTTGCCTGTTAATATTTGATTTTTTTTTTTTTATGTTATTGAAGGACGTGAAGAAACTTCACCAAGTATTTTGTGATCCAACGCAGCGGTTAGTTGCTGACTGTTTTCTAATGGATGCCAATTCTGTTGCTGTATCTGATCGCAAGGGGGGTATAGCTATCCTGTCTTGCAAAGATCATTCAGAATTTGGTATGGAACACTTACCTTCTCTCGTTAGCTCAGATATTACTCTCTTTTCGCTCTTCCTTTTATAGAGTTTAGATTATCGAACCATTCGACAGAGGGACATGGAATCTATATCCAAATAGTAACTGTCAGTTGGTAGATGATAAAAGCAAATATTTTTTAATAATGTGAATGATACAGCATTCCCAAATATTACATGCTGTCTCAGCTAAAACGTACCATAGTTGGATGAGTATGCAATCATCTTTAAGATCTTCCTTGTTCTTAGGATTTTTCTAGATGCTATGGAACAAAGTTGGGATCTTAAAAATACTCTTAATAAAGGCTTTCTTATGATTCAGAAGATTTTGCTAACTGAAAATACCTCTTGATGATTCAGAGTATGCAAGTCCAGAAACCAACCTGAATCTAAACTGTGCTTATCACATGGGTGAGGTTGCCATGGCTATCAAAAAGGTAAATCCTAAACTTGCAGTGAATATTTGACTGTCCCACTACTATTACTTGAATAGTTAGTACTGCTATCTGAATTGCTTTCTGTTCAGGTAGTGGTGTGCTATTATTGTAACAAGCTTAATCTTACGTTGTTTACCTTCTTTAGATAAGCATCGTCTTAGGTTATAGAAAACGATAACTTGGCGTATTGGTCTGAGTCTAACAATTCCTTGAGCATAAGTTGTTGTAAGTCCAATCTCTGTTCTCAGAATTGGCATGGCAAGAGTGTACCTAGTCACTAGAGAGTCTTAGTCAAGTTTCGTGTTGGAAATTGCAGTTACGTGATTAACCAATATGATCTTATATATATAATATCTGTAATGTCAATTTATTACTGCTCATCCTACATTGTGAACAGGGTGGCAACATTTACAAACTTCCAGCTAATGATGTGCTGAGAAGTTATGGGCTTAGTAAAAGCACTGACGCAGCTGAGGATACTATCATAGCCGGCACACTATTGGGAAGTATATTCGTCTTTGCTCCTATTTCAAGGTATGATTTGAATATCTGACTATATACATTCATGTGGCCTTTTTCCACCAAGTAGAAGCTTTATGGTCTTGTGGTATACTTAGTTACCCTTAAGCTTGCCCCAGAAATTCTGTTTGTGCTTATTTTCCATGGGAAGTTGAGTGACTGACCACAAATGTTTTTTTGTAGGGAGGAATATGAGCTCCTAGAAGCCGTCCAAGCAAAGCTTGTGGTACATCCGCTGACTGCTCCTGTTCTTGGTAATGATCACAAGGAGTTCCGAGGTCGAGAGAATCCGGTAAGTGAACCCAAAAAGCAGTTCTAATTTTTCTAAGATTTGAATTAACACTTCGGTGGTTGTATTGGGCGGGTCGACGTGTACATATGTAGAAGTCTAGAAGATACTGCTAAAAACTCTCTTTTTTTTTATCAAAAAACTATCTCTTATCCATTAAGTTTTCACAATGTTGCAGTCCCAAGCGACAAAGATTCTGGACGGTGACATGCTTGCTCAGTTCTTGGAGCTAACGAATAGACAGCAGGAGTCAGTTTTGTCGACACCTCAGCCTTCTCCGCTAAGCACATTAAAAGAAAGTTCAAAACAATGTTCTTCTCCGCCTCTCATGCTACACCAAGTTGTACAATTACTCGAACGTGTCCATCACGCTCTGCACTAGCTCATCCTCTTCTCAGCCCCCTTTCTTCTGCAAGCTTGCATTTCAAAGTATGCCAGTTCCATGAGTAACGGTTTCAGTGATTCCATCTGGTGCGTAACTGACTCCAAACTCTTTTAGTAGTGGTGAATCGTGAATACTTACAAGCTTATGACATTATTTGGTTATAGGATGCAAAGAGTTGGAAAAGTATCCAGTCTTAGGTGCTTCCTTGTGTTCTTGTGGGCAATGAGTCTAATGACTAATCCTTGAGATGTATCTCTCTCTGCTACATTTTATAGATGAACATACTTCCCTATGTACAAAAGTTTGAGATGTGGTTTTCTAATGCATAGGACTCGGTATCATTATGTATATACAGAAAACCCAAATAATATTTTCAGGTTACTTACGTTAAAAATAATAGCATCACAAACTGAATTGATATCTTTCCGTCGTCACTTCATGTCTTCACCCACCTCAAGTTATACTCTGCAAGTTAGCCATGTGTGAATTAATCTATCCTCAAGAAGACGACACTAAGGTTTGAACTGCTGAGTCTAACCTCATCTGAATACAGGAAACTGAGATATTCGATTAAGATCGCTTAGAATAAGTTTACCAATAAACTTATTTTATTATATGGTGATTTCTTAGAGATTGAGATATTCAAAAATTTGGCATATTAAGAACAAAATCTCACGTTTAGAGAGATCATAAAAAAAATATTGATGAATAAATTTCTTAATATATAAGTTGCGCAAAAAAAAAAAAAAGAGAGATCATAACTAATATATATAAGTTATATGATAAAATGAAATTTATTGATGAATAAACGTTTAATTATATAAAACATGAATAATAATAATTTATTATATTTCATATTTTTTTGTAACTTTTAATCGATCCAATTATCCAATAATCAAGCATCCAGATAATTACATATGAAACCCGAACCGTCTGAAATTTTAGCATATTGGAACCATGTCTACTAGTGGACACGACTACCAGCTGCTACCTTAACATAAAGATCATGACCTCCAGCAACATAGTTCCTCATATCCACGAGCTCATCGATCCACATCACACAACCCGACCCACCACTCCCGATATCCATATTCGCAAACCCGGTACAATCACAATCTCTAACACACCTCTCCTTACATTCCTCCAACCCAATCCCCTTATCCACTCTCGCTTCACTTGTCTCCGGCAGCTTCATCTTACTCATCCGCACAAACCCATCTCCTTCCCCACAGCTTAGCCGCGAGCTCCTCACACAACCACCTGTCGCATCTCTCAAAGTCCATGCTTCCGGATTCTTGGGAACAAAGCCTTTGATACAGTTACACTTATTAGGTGTTGTGTTTATGTCACAATAAGCGTAAGAACCACAAACTTGGTACAAATCGCATGCATCTTCCGGGAATGACCAAAACATGTTACGTTGCGGTATTGTCTTAGTCCATGTGATTACTTGTAAGTACCCTGTGGAACTCATTCTAAACCTCGAGTGGATGTTGGAGTTGTTGACGTGGAAAGTGTACGCGACTTCTTCGTTGTTGTTATCTATGAAATTATTAGCAATGTAGCTCCAGTTTTGGAATTTTGGTATACCGTTAAACCGGTTTTGATTCCAAGGACCGGTTCGGTACACTTCGATCTCGTTCTTGAGTAGATAAAACTCATGTAGCCCGTGATTATGAGGTTCAAGTACGAACGTGAAGTCTCCACTTGACGGATCAGTAGGGCTTTTCCAAGATGTGAGGATTCTGTCGTTTCCTGGTTTGATATTCCGACTAAGTTTCATCTCCGGAAGCAAAGTATCCACCGGAAAATCAAAGCTCTGCCACATGAAGTGGTTTAGGTCTTTGGTTTTGGAGTCTCTAAGCACGAAGTTGCCGTTAGCGAGAAGCTCTGCCGTTACTGGTGATGTCACAGATTCTGTAAGGTTCGTTGACCAGACAGGAGTATTAAACTGGTTAAGTAAGACGAGGTTTGCATGAGAGATTTTGAGAGTTCCAATGGAGTTGTGGAGAGGGTTGTCTCTGTTGGCAACCCAAACATATGTTCTCTCGGAGGTTGTCTTGTACCAAATGCCGAGATACCAACGATCAGTACCATTTTGAGAGTTCTTTGTGGTGGTTTTGAAGAAACCAAGCTCGAAGACATTACCTGGAGACACTAGGGTTTTGTTGCTTGAAATTGTAAGAGTTTCGTTAGATGACAAAGTATTGGTCGAGAAGACATGATGAAACTGAAGCAGGACAACGAAAAATAAGGTGTAAGAGTGATGATAGTTTGGTGTTACACCTCTCATCTCTCTCTCTTCAACGCTTTATTTTCTATGCTCTTCTTCTTTTCTCGTTTGTTATTTATAGGAATATTTTGTTGCATGCTGATTTGCAAAGCTATAATGAGGATGGTTTGATTAAAATCTATAGTTTAATGTCTTAATTGTAAATATTATATACTTTCCAGCAGACAATTGAAGATTGTTATTTCCACATTCATTGACTTTCAAGCCATTCATTAATTCATTTTAACAAAGAGCTGTCATTGATCAATAACTTTACCACGTGAAATTGATTTCTCATGCAAATGCAACGAAACATAACATGTGTATTTTGGACCAAATGACATAACATATCATATGTTGTTTCCTTCAGCTTAACTTAAACTGCAACGTCCAACGAAATAATACTAAATGGAAATAGAAAAATTATATCATTGAAAAATTATTATCATGAAAGTTTTTGTGTAGTTGAGTTTGTATTAGAGTGGATCCACATTTACCTTATAAAATAGAACTTCTATAAATTAATACTCGATAAATTAATAATTTCTATAAATTAATAAATTCCATAAGTTTCAATTTGGACCGGTTCAAAATTTAACATAAAAAGATAAATAATAAGATAATAATTTTTTTAGAAAATTTTATGTAAATATATGATCCCATTAAAACTATAAATTAATAATTTATATGTATACATATTTTATATAAGTAATAACCTATCATTATGTTCTTTCTTTTATACTTACAGTGGAATTATCTATATATTTTCTTAACACTTAATATATTTTGATGAGATTTAGTAATTTTATATTTAAATCACATTTAAATTTTATGTAATATATTATATACATAAAATATTAATATAAATGTCAATTTTTTAAAAAGAAATAATAATTAATGTCTATACACCAAAATCAAATATTTTGTTATTTTAGAATAAATATATCTTAAAATAAAATCTAAATAAGGAAACTTTTGTAAATTAATATCTCTATAAATTAATAAAATTTCAAAGTTTTAACATTATTAATTTATAGAAGTTTTACTGCATATTCTTATTTTAGGTAGCGAAATCAACTTTGCCAAAAAATAATATTTTTATATTTTAATATGGGGTAGTGAAACCTATCAAATAGTGGTCTGGTGGCAGCCAAATTTTGGGTTGCTAAGACCAACATTATCGCACGTCCTTAAGAACATTTCTTAGGTATTAATCGCACAAAAATAAATGAAAATGGGCAAAAAAAAACAAATGACAGACCTTAACTCAGGACTTTCTGAGTCGTCCTTATGGAACACGTGTCGTCGTGCGTATGGGCCGAGAGCATCTGCTAGGGTAATGTCAAAACGCAACCGTATTGAGCTTCATTTCGCGGACCAGAGCAATTTCTCTCTGTCGAGTGCGATTTTCTATTCTCTCTCGTCTCCGATTCCTTGTATAATCTGTTCTCTCTCGATCTGTTATCTCTCGCTCCGATTCCGACTACAAAGCTTTCACTGTCCTCTAATCGATCTGTTATCTCTCTCGTCTCCTCTAATCGATCTGTTAAAGAAGGTTTGTGTTCCTCCTTTCTCTTGCATGTCGTTTGTTGTCGCTGTCCTCTCTGTAAAACTGATATCTGCAGTCTTTCGCGATCTAATAATACATCGAAACTCTGATTTGGTTCTGATTTAATTGTCTTTTGTCGATCTAACACATCAAAACTCTGATTTTGTTCTGATTAGGTCTGCGAACTATGATTTGCTCTCTGTAAAACTGAAAACTGATTTGGTCTGCAAACTCTGACTTTGCGTATTGATTGGTGTTGCTATTGATTGATAATGCATCTGAGAGTTCATAAGTGATAGGTTTATAGTTGCTTGCTTGCTTGCTTGTACATTTGTCCTTTTAAAAAAAGTTGCTTGCGCGCTTTATTGTTGTGTAATAATAGCTTCTGCAACAATAAGGCAATGAACTTTTTCTTTTTAAAAAAATGTTTGGTCTTTGTATGAAACGGATTGCAATTAAATTGAAATAGCTTGTAAGTGATAGGTTTATAGTTGCTTGCTTGTAACTTTTAGCTTTGGTAGTTGTAGTGTAGTAATGACTAGAGCTAATAGGTTCATACTTAGATTTAATGATCCAACACACCCTAGAGCTGATAGCTTTGTAGTAGTAGTTTAGTAATAACTCATGTTAGATTATGACTTTGGTTATGTCTCTATGCTTGTAACTTATTACCTCTTACATTCGTTTATTGTTTGTAGATGGCGATTCCGCATGAACCTCATTTTTTAAAGCCTCTGCTTCCTGGTTTCCACAGTGGCTTTGTAGACACACTCTCTCTATTTTTCAGCTGTATATGTTTCTAATTTTTAGTTGTGTTTAATTTTTCCTTTTCTGACTTGTAGAACATACCATTTACCTTCTTCTCAAAGCACATAGAAGGGAAGACGAATCAGACACCATCAAAACTAAGATCGGACGCTTCAGATAAGACTTGGGAAGTGATACAAGAAGGCAGGAGACTCACCAGAGGTTGGAAAAAATTCGCCAAAGCACATAACATTGTCATCTTCAAAAAGGAAGGAGACATGGTGTTTCATGTAACTCCTTTTAGTCCTAGCTGTTGTGAGATTAAGTATACACCTCCTCATATGATCAAGGAAGAACCCGACGCGGATGATGCTGCAGGTGTGATTAGTAAGTTTCAATAAAAACTCACCGTCTTCTTTTGACGTGGAAATTTTTTTCTTATGTTTCAGGAGGAACAGGAGCAATGTATTCTTTCTCATTCGAGTAATGTTTTTTGGCTGAGGTCACTGCTTCAAATCTATAAGAAGACAAACTTGTAAGTAGTTAGGCGTTTTGTGTCTCTATTTCAAATCTAAAAGAAGAA
Organism: Eruca vesicaria subsp. sativa; assembly: GCA_932364175.1. Lineage (NCBI taxonomy): Eukaryota > Viridiplantae > Streptophyta > Magnoliopsida > Brassicales > Brassicaceae > Eruca > Eruca vesicaria. Next base: position 67,480 of record CAKOAT010319599.1, read on the forward strand.
TAACTTTTGATTTGTTATGTGTTTACAGCATCTTCCTGTGGCAGCTACACGTTCTACTATTTTGAACAAACAATGCCAAGAGGTGATACTAGTGAACAAGGAGGGAAACTCATGGACTGCGAATTTGCTATTTAGCGAATCATGCGGCCTGTATTACATCAGAGGAGGGTGGACGAAGTTCTGTCGTGATAACAGATGTGACATATGAGACTTATTTGTGTTCAATGTGGTTCGAGATGGAAAAACTGCTCCATTGATGTGTGTATGTCCGGAAAGCAAAGAGTGTTCTGAAATACTGAGGGAACATTTGAGCATAAAGAGTGGTGAGTTGTGTCACGGGTAGTTTGGTGGTTGTTTGTTTGCATGTTGGTTGTGTGTTGTCCCTTTATTCTTCTTCTAATGCTTTGTTATTTCTTATGGCTTCTATTGTAATGACTTGTAATGACTTAGCTTGTATTATAATGAACATTTTCATTATGTTATTTCCCTCTTCTTCTAATGCTATTATGATCTCTTCTTCAGTTGAAAACAGCAGAACACAAACGAGCCATTGACTGCATTAGCGTGTGTGTTGATTATGTTTGTCATCTCTCTTTGTCAATATGAAAATGAAAATTATTTTATGTATCATAGCAAGTGTATCAAAATAAATAATTTATGTAGCTAAGGACAAATTAAAATCCCACCAATAATCACCACATGTAACAAAGTCCCATAATAATGTCCTAACCATAAAAATATTAATAAAATTTTTTAAGGACTCAACTTAAAGTCCTTGCAATAATGTTGCTCTAAGCAATCAAAAACATCCCACTAAACTTTATTTGTGTGGACAAACGGATAAAGTCTTATTGTTTACTATATTTGAATATTCAGAGAAACAGTTGAGACATTTCATAGGTTCGAAATACCCCCATGTTAATTTAAAAGAAAAAAAATGAATAGTGAAATTGTATAGTGACAATAGGGTTAATTTAAAAGAAAAAATAATGAGTAGTGAAATTGTATAATGACAATAGGGAGAACTAAAATTAACAACAACTTAAGTAATAAAATGTTCTAAGGATGTGACAATTTCACAAAACACTCACTACAAAAAAAGTCTACATTGATAGCACATTGTTGTTACACGTTTTACTGAATTGCTATCGTAGTTGACTTATAAATTTTCGTATTATATAATAGCATTAGATAAACGCTATGATAGAGAAAAATTTAAAATAGCACTTAATTAATGCTATTTTGAAAATTACGTGAGCGGGAAAATAAAATCACCAGTTTCGCCAATACTTAGCGGAAATTTAGATTTAAGCGCCAAAAAAATTATTTAAGCGGCTTAGTAAAAATATGAAAGACTTATAATAGCATTTTTATAATGCTAAGAAAAGCTATTTGAACCCCTAAACCTTAAACATGGTTTTAAACCCTAAACTCTAAACACAACTCTTAAACTCTACTCATTTCACATTATAACTTCAAATCTTAAAATAAAACTTAAAATTTAATATTTTTAATCTTAAACTATAATTTCCTAAATACATATCCTTAATCTTTAATCAATCTCTATATCGTAAATCATAATTTCAAACATAAACTATACATTTTGTGTAAACATACAAATTTTTCAAAATGATGACCAAAATGATAATCTTGATATTAATCTAATATTTCCAAACTTAAACATCAATTTATTATGTTTCAAAATAAAATTTTAAACTTAAATTACAAAGTAAAAAATATAAACTTTGAAGTAAGATATAATTAAGAAAATATATTTACAAAACAAATTATCAAAGATTGAAGGACAAAAAAAATTATAAAGAATATCTTCTTGCTACGATTTAGCTACGAAATCTTTTTAACTCTTTATAAAATAGCCACAAAATGCCATGGTTTACCACATTTTTTGTACATGCTTGAAACCCTAAACCCTAAAATGCTTTTAAACCCCAACCCCTTAATATAAACCTTGAAACTATATTCTTTTTCATAATTTAACTTAAATCTTAAATTTAAATTCATAATTTAGTTTTAAATCATTATTTAAACCCCAAATACTATATACCAAACCCTAAACTATAATCTTAAACCCTATACCTTAAATCATAAATCTAAACATAAAATCTTATTTTAAAATTTAAAACACTAAAATTTATTTTTAGATCTTATCTTTACCCAATTCCCGTTCCTAAAAAAATTATATTCCATATACATTCAAGTTTACTATACATACAATAGAAATATAAACTTCAAACTAAATTATTAAAAAAATAACTACAAATCTTAAACCCAATATTCAAATCTAATATTTTCATACTCTAATCCAAAATCTTAAATCATACCATAAATCTCATATTTCAACATTCAAATGTTAAATCATAAATCTAAAATTTACTCTTAATCATAATTTTCTTTTATAACTATAAAATCTAGATTTAAAAATTTTCAAAATCAAATACAAGTTTAATATTTTATCAAAAAAATACAGTTCAATATAAATATACTTTAACCATCAGAAATAAATAACTAACCATCAATTGTTTTAATCCAAAGGTTATGAATCCATCAGTAATTTTAATCTAATGATTACAAATCCATCACTTGGTTATCCTCTACCTTCTTTCTTATTGGTCAATTTCTATATTACAAGGATAACAATTCTTAACCTAAAACACAAATCTCTCTCTCTCTCTCAAGCCTCCTTCTCACCATCACCACCACCTGCCATCTCTCTCTCTCTCTCTCTCACGCCTCCTTCTCACCATCACCACCACCTGCCATCTCTCTCTCTCTCACCACCACCTGCCATCTCTCTCTCTCACCACCACCACCACCCGCCATCTCTCTCTCACCACCACCACCCACCATCTCTCTCTCTCACCACCACCACCACCCGCCATCTCTCTCTCTCTCTCTCTCTCTCTCACCACCACCACCCGCCATTTTTTTTTTTTGGGCAGGTGCATGTTTGCGCGGTTGACATGATGTGAGCTCATATATGAAGAATTGAAGATGATCTTGTCCCTCAATCCTAAGGAAACTAGCAGATAATGCAACGGTCTACCACATATGAAATTACTAGCCTATCTACCGAAAAGTGCTGGACACGATCATAATCATCTCTGTCTCTTTGGATCACTTAATCATCTGTGTTTATTACCTCTCTTTACTCTAGCTTGTTTCTAACCTTTTTGCCATTCTAGGGTAGACATTACATTACACATGTTGCAACTCTAACAAAACTATGATATTAGCATTCTTAGCACACAAAAAAACTGGTTATACATTGTGTTTTTTTTTAAAGTAGGAGTGAATTATGATTCGTTCTTGGCAAGAATATAACATTACACGTCTAAGGACTTCGCTTATATCAAGAATATATGAGTTTATGTAATATAAAGATATTATATTTATTAATAAATATCATTCTTTGCTGAAAGTTCATAGAAATTATAAAGATATATTTGATAGCAAGCACCAGCTGTCTTATACTTTTCTCGAACAATCTTTGTTAGATACCCATCATTGATTCAATCGACATTCTGTAGGAGGAACATGGTACCTACGCCTATCAGAACAATAATCGTATTTCATGTACTTTGCTCTTACATTCTTGATTGCCGTAATTTCAGATGCATTTAACCTACTATGTTGGATCGTATTCCACCAATAGGTTGGTGAACCACATACTTTCGCGTTCACGGTCCGACCATTCGCGTAACAACCAGAATCAGAAAACCCTTGAAAATTGGCTTTAAAAGGACCATATGACCAATTAATTTTGGCCTTGCCCCCGTCCGTTGCCCAATTCTCGCCGTTCCACAGACTAGACACCACTGTCATTGGCTTTGATGGATAGCCTACGCCATATTTTTTGTTGTTTTTGAATATCCGTATTGGAGTTTTGTCCACATAAAACCTATCATATCAGGAGAAACAAAAAAAAAAATATTATGATATCATCATGGTACTCGAAAGTATAATATTAAATTTTAGCAATATTGTAGAAATGTTAAAAACAAAGTCTAATATTAGCTAACAAATTTGCAATTTATTAGCTTCATGTTCTTGTTAGTAAGTTTTAAAAGAAAAGATGTTGTACGCTTTCGCGATTGATTATATTGAAATTTAGTCATATATGCATTAAAGTTTCTTCTATTCAGAATGGCTGGACACGCATTCGATAATTGTGTGAAAAAATTAAACAAAACTAGATTTTGACCCGAAATTTTTTATAATTAAAAATCTATATAATTGAGTTTTGTCTTAATTTAAAAAATGTTTTGGTATAAAATTAATTTATCAAAATTTGTGGTGATAGTTGTTTTTCATTAGTTTTTAGTTTCAGTTTTTATTATTAGATTTTGTTTTAAATTTTGGTTTTTGGTTTTTAGTTTTTAAGTTTCTATTTTTTATTTTCAGCTTTTGGTTTGCTTTTTAATTTTTAGACCCGCTGAGTTAGTTTGAACTGATATTAGCAACAAACAAATCTCAATTAATCGAACATGTAATTTAAAACTGAAAAGATGACAAAATAATTTTCTAAAAATTTTGAAATAGTTTATTTTGTAAATAAATAAAAAAGCAAAAAATATAACCTGCGTTTTCAGCTTTTGGTTTTGGATTTTAGTTTTTAGATTTGGTTTTTGGTTTTGCTTTACATTTTTTTTTAAATCTGTAAATTATTTAAGAAAAATAAAACAATAAATTATTTAAGAAAAATAAAACAATAAATTATTTAAAAGTTACCCTTAAAATTTATCAAGATAGAGTGATTGTTATTTAAAATAAAAAATACCAACATGTTTTAAAGTACATGATTTAAATAAGTGATTAATAATAGATAATTTTGTTTTGTTGAAAATATTAATATTTTTGGGCTAAAAAATATTAACATGTTTTAAAGTATATGATTTAAATAAGTGATTAATAATAGATAATTTTGTTTTGTTGAAAATATTAAATATTTTTGGGCCTGAAAATAGTAATTGATTTTTGATCCATTAAGGTAGAAAGTTTATTTAATGTTTTTTGGAGTTTTTATTTAATACTAAGCCCAAAAACCAAACAATTAAATGTCATAAAAACAAAAGTAAACCCAAAACTCTATTTCATAAATAACCGCCGGTTTAATAAAAGTAATGCGGTTCAATTAACTATATGGCTTGTATTATTTGTAACACTCTAGAAATGTTCCAAATTTAAATGACAACTTGTATCAGTAGATAAAAAGAATGACTCTATTTTAATAGAATACTAGATTTTGACCCGCGCTTGAAAGCGCAGAAATTTTTTATGATTAAAAATTTATATAATTGAGTTTTGTCTTAATTTAAACAATGTTTTGGTATAAAATCAATTCACCAAAATTTGTGGTGATGATTGTTTTTCATTAGTTTTTAGTTTCAGTTTTTATTTTTAGATTTTGTTTTTGGTTTTTGGTTTTTAGTTTTTAAGTTTCTACTTTTGATTTTCAGCTTTTGGTTTGTGTTTTTAATTTTTAGACCCGTTGACTTAGTTTGAACTGATATTACCAACAAACAAATCCTAAATAATCGAACATCTAATTTAAAACTGAAAAGATGACAAAAAAATTTGTAATAATATATTTTTTAAATAAACAAAAGAAAAAAAAAAAATATAACTTGTGTTTTCAACTTTTGGTTTTGATTTTTGTTTTTAGATTTGGTTTTTGGTTTTACTTTACATTTTTTAAATCAGTAAATTATTTAAGAAAAATAAAACGATAAATTATTTAAAAGTTACCATTGAAATTTATCAAAATAAAGTGATTGTTATTTAAAATAAAAATACATTAACATGTTTTAAAGTACATGATTTAAATAAACGATTAATAATAGACAATTTTGTTTTGTTAAAAATATTAAATACATTTTGGGCCTAAAAATAATAAATGTTTTTTTGATCAATTAAGGTGGAAAGTTTATTCAATGTTTTTTGGAGTTTTTTCTTAATACTAAGCCCAAACTATATAATTTGTTCTAAAAACAAAAGTAAGTCCAAGACTATATCCCATAAATAACCATCGGTTTAATTTAAGTAATGCGGTTCAATTAATTATATGTCTTGTATTACATATTTGTAACACTCTAGAAAGAGTCCAAATTTAAATGACAACTTGTATCAGTAGATAAAAAGAATGTCTCTATTTTAATATAGTAGATATATAAAATAGAACAAAGGGAGAGAGAAAAAACATACACAATTTGATATGGATTCCAGAGAATCCCATAAGTGTGGAAGCCTGCGGTTGGATCGAACCAAAGAACAAACCTTTGTTCTCTATTTCCTTGACCATTGGTAAAGACATTTGTTTGAATGTGTATCGGTTTTCCATCTCTATTCCCCAGGAACTCGAAGTCTACCTCGTCGTGGGTATCTCCCTTCGAAGTCAACTGAAACCAATACACAAATGTATAAAGAAACATATTCATAATGTTGATATTTCAAATTAATGTAATGAAAAATCTAGATTGAAGTGTGAACGTACATAAAAAGCTGTCACAACTCCAGCAGAATCCTTTGGAGGCACCTTGATGCTCATTTCAAAGAATCCTGATCCGTACTTGTTTTTAGACTCAAAAGCAGAACCTGTTTGTGATATAAAGTCAAATATTATATCATATTTTATATCACAATTACAATACTAGCTAGTTTAAAAACGTAAATTATATAGAAAGGAATTCCCAATATATAGAATATTTAAATAGAAAATTAGGAGTTTTCATGAGTCATGCGCAGAAATAATAATTTTATTTTTAAAACTTAGTTTATATTTGACATTATTTTTATATTTTAAATTTACTTTGTTTGAAAATGACATAAATATATTTATATAATATTTTATTCTATTTAACTCTTTCAGTTTGATTTTATTCTGATTTCAATTGATTTAAATTTATATTTTGTGAAAATAATTTTTATTTATATTATATTACGTTTAATGATTATTTATTTTAAAAATATTATTTATTCCTTATTTTTAAATATATTTTATTTAGATATATAAATTTTAATAAATTTTGGATTTTTGTTTGTTTTTGTTAAACAGATAAAAATTAATATGTTTATTTACCTAATAAACTGATAATTTTAAATAAATTTAATCATTTAAATATCAAAATTTTATATTTGATTAGTATTGGTTTAGTTTTTTAAATTTTGATGATGTATATATATATTATAGAATATATGATATATATAAGTTGATGGAAATATTTGTAATTATATTTAGTTTATTTTTCTTAATGTGATATATATTTTGTTTTAATGATGATATATGAATTATTAATTTTAATATTAAATTTTTTGCCAAACAAAAAAATTATATAAAATTTTTACTTTAATGAAGATATAACAATTATTAGTCATTACCAATTAAAAAAACTTTGCAAAAAATGGAAAGCATAGTAAAGGAAAGTGTATATATCACAATTAGATTGATGTCATGTCATAATTTTTAAAAATATATCATTTTTTGGAAAATGAATATGATCATGACACATATACAAATCAATTCGCAAATAATATTTAGATGATAAACACATGTGCACCCACATCATTTTACGATGTCGTTATTGAAAAGTATAAATCAGTTAATTAACCTGCAGTTTTGTCCATGGAGAGCTGGACTTCTCTTCCATGGTTGAGTTTCAAAACATTTCCCCACGTAACAACATAGGTTTCATCGAACCCTTGACCTTTAGGAACCCTGGCATCAGCAGTAGCGATCAAGAATAGTACTAAAACAAAATCTAACATTGAAAATGTATATTCTCTCTTATTCGTTTGAAATTTGATGTTGAATGTTACTTATGGAGGAGATATCCCCTCCCCCACTCCCTTTTTATATTGGGGGGGAAGGGGGAGGAAGTATAGAAAGGGTTACTAGATTAATCAGAAGCTTAAATTATTAAAAAAAAAAAAAAAAAAATTGGGTGACAAACTTTTGTTTTGGGAAATTTATTTTATTTTGGCTAATAATATTTTGGTCAATGATATTTTGGTTGGTATAACAAATTTTATACTATTACTTTTATAAATATCTAGCAAGACATAAACAAATATATATCTTACTAAAACTGAAGTACAAAAAAAGAAAAACCATTCATTAAAATTAGAAATTACAGATTTTGTCACTAAGATTCTGATTATTTATAGATTTTAGCATTAATTGTTTTTCATCATTAAAATAAGCATACAACATATACATTAATCATTTCTAAATATATTAAAGATGAACATATTGAAAAAGAAAACTATTTTTGAAAAACTATCAATAAATACGATGTTTCAACAATATTTCATAAAAATATTTATCAACATTTAACATATTAAAAATTATATTATAGATAAATATTTGAATGATATAAAACCGATCTAAGGAACAACTCAGCATCTTTTTCAGAACTGGATAATATATACCAAATAATATATTCAAAAATACATATAAATAAAACACAGAAAATCATAACAATTATTGTTGTACAAACAGAAAATTTTGTTTGTATGCAAAGAATATATTCAAATGAAAGAAATATCCTACAATTCCTCAGCATAATGTTTACGATATCTCCCAGTGTATAGATAGTTATAAAAATATATCTAAAACAAGAGTTACTGAACGTGTTTACATATCTATTTAAGCCTGAAATTTTATTATGTTTTTAGATTAACCAAAATAACTAATCCTATAAAATATAATTTATTTGTGTACATGATTATTTTAAATAAACAAAACAAAATAAATTTATACATAATTAATTAATTAATTATGTATTTTCTGATAATGTAAATTTTAAGTATACATGCAAGTACCAAATTTATAAATATATAAATTAATGATACAATAGTATTAAAAATTTATTTTCTAATCTACAACTCCAGCTTGAAACTAATAAAATAAATATATTATAAGAAATATGCGAACAAATGACAAATTGAAACCATAAATTAAAATATTTCATTCACACTATATTTTCGTATGAAAATATAATATATGGTAAATGCTAAAAATATAGATATTTCATTAATTATGGAGAAAAATCTACTTGTAAAAAGTAAAAATAAACACCCCGGATCAAGCTCTACTTGATATTTTATCTTTTAATTTACTGATTCTTGATATGAAAATATATTATCCATATAAATATTTTTTGAAATGTACAAAAAAGTTTTTCAAGATAAAAAAAGGCCCAATACTTATAAAATATTTAAACATACTGTTGATAAAATATCGAATAATAACAAATAGAATAGTTATTTTAAAATGATTCTAAATATTCAATTTTCGGTTTACATTTATTTATAAAAGAAATTTCTTAGTTGTAGGGTCTAATCTGTTTTTTTTTAACACCCCTGATTGTATTGAGTCGGTTCTGAATGTAGATATCCAAACCTCATCGAGAAAAATAAAAAGGTCCAGACCTCATACTCCACGTTTCTTGCAAATGTAACGAAAAATTTTAATCTGCAACAACAACTAAACTGAAATAGAGGTAGTATATGAGTTATGTGATAACATAAATTATTGCTGAATAAACGTTTACTTAAACAAAACATGGATAAAATTAATTTAGATTTCATATTATTTATTTGATACTAGGTGTTTTCCTGCACCATATGCATAAATAATTTTTTTGAAATATTAAATCATATTTATCAATAAATATTTGTTCATTTTTAGATTTTTGTGTTTTCGTACGATATTTTAATTTTAATTTAATTATATATAAAAATTAAAATAAAACATAAGATTATTTATATTTACATTTAAAATTATATATGTATATGTTTAAAACTATGATCTATGAAATTTTTTATCTATTGCTTTTTTTAAAAAAAAATTAAATAAATTAGATAAACATATTATTTTGTTAGGTATATAATTATAAAAACTTAAAACTAAATCATATTTCTACAATTTCTAGATATTTAAAAAAAAACTCATAGTAATGGATTAGAAAATTATGTATATTTTTTAAATTGCATATTTTTAAAGTTTGTTTTAGTAATAACAATTATAAATTATAAAAATAATATATAGGTTGTCCAAAAATTATAAAAAAAATTAAGAATATTTCAAAAATTGTAAAATGTTATTCCATTTTATTTACTATTAGATTATTTATCGTTATAATAATTATGATTTACGAAATGTTACCATATTACCATAATAAATAACTAATATATCCATATTTTAGAAACTTACCAAAATACAAAATAACAATTAATGTAAATATCCATATCATTATTAACATCAAGCCATGTCATATTTGTTAGTATGACATGTCATTTCTTTCTTACAAAATCACTTCTCAGATAATAACTAAGGGATACTTTTATAATCCAAAAATCACGCATCCGGAAACAACATATGAAAGCCGACTAGCCTGAAGTTTTAGCATATTGGATCCATGTCTACGAGGGAACAAGGCTAGCAGCTGCTATCTTAACATAAAGATCATGACCTCCAGGCTCCAGCAACATAGTTCCTCATATCCACGAGCTCACCACTCCAAATCACACATCCCGACATATTCGCAAACCCAGTACAGTTATCTCTAACACACTTCTCCTTACATTCCTCCAACCCAATCCTCTCGTCCACAACAGCTTCACTTGTCTCAGGCAGCTTCATCTGACTCATCTGCAAAAAACCATCTCCTTCCCCACAGCTTAGCTGTGACCTCCTCACCAGAGGCGTGCCTTGTGTGTTACTAGAAAGGCATTTGCCTCAGGCCTCACCAAAATATAAAATACTTTAGAACTCCAAATTAATAAGTTCTGGTTTAGCAAAATGCTAATAGTGTATAAGTTTAGCATTACATTCTTTTCGCTCGAATTTATGTTACAATTTTAAACACAGAAATCTAGGATCTCAAACTTAGGATCTTAAACAATGAATAAAAATCTTGTGTGCTGATATGGAAAGTGGCTGGAGAGAATCTTAATGTTTTTATTGTCATTTGAGTTAAATAAAATTTATTTTGTAATAGTGTTGAACTGTTAATTTTATATATTAGTTATCGTAATTAATAATTTTATAAAACAGATCCAAAGTGCATTGACAACATTGAATGGCCTAATTATCATATAGGGCAAATCTCCAAAATATCATCTTTCTAAGGCCATCTTTATCCCTAGAAAAAATGAGGTGCTTAACACAAAAAGTAAGGGGAGGGACTCACAAAAAAAAAAACTCTGACGCTTCTGATGCCACATTAAGCGTCCAATTTTGCTGGGTGCTTGGGCCTTTCCGCGGGCCCCACGACACGTGACGGCCCACGATTGGTTGTAATTTTTTTTAAACCAGAAAAAAGAAATAAAAAAAAAAATTTAAGCACCTCTTTTTTGGTTCCAGCAATAATCCTGCTCTAAGTTTATTTCATAAAAATAGACTTCAAAACTAAAATGACCAAAATAGCATTTTATCTTTTGAAATTTTTTAAAAAATTTTATTCTTCAACAATTGAAATGTTATCCCCAAAACCCCACTCCCCAACTCTAAACCCTAAAACCTAAATTCTAAACGCTAGACCCTAAATTATAAACCCTAAACCCTAAATCCAATCCCTTAACTCTAAATCCTAATGTCTAAATTAATTTATCATTGAGATATAGATGTATATTTATCTCTTTTGATAAAACACTAAGTGTTATTTTGGTCATTTTTATTCTTAAGTGTCATATTTGTGACAAAAACTTTTTAATGCTATTTTAGTCATTTTCTCTATCATATATTCATATGAAATTATTTTCTTATAAATAATTTCATGAATATAAAAAACATATTTTTGTCTTACTTCTTTTATATTAGTGTTTTGTTTAAAAATATTTTTAAACTGTTGTATTTAAATATATTTTTAAACTGTTGTGTTTAAAAAATTGTGAAAAAACTGTTTTAATTTCAATAATTTGATAAAAGTTGTATTACAATATTTCCAAATTTTAGCCCTTTCTCAAAAAAAACATTTCCACATTTAAATGATTTTTACTATAAAAAATTGTATTATAATTTTTTTAAATAAAAGGCTTTCTTAAAAATAAAATTTAAATGATTTTTATGTTTGCCTTAGCCCGTATATACCTTGGCACGGCACTGCTCCTCACACAACCACCTGACGCATCTCTCAAATCCCATGCCGCCGCATTCTTGGGAAGGAAGCCTTTGATACAGTTACACATAGGCGTCCTGTTCATGTCACAGTAAGCGTAAGGACCACACATTATATGTACAAATCGCATGTATCTTCCGGGAAAGACCAAAACATGTTACGTTGTGGTATTGTCTTAGTCCATGTGATTACTTGTAAGTACCCTGTTGAACTCATTCTAAATCTTGAGTGGATGTTGGAGTTGTTGACATGGAAAGTGTACGTGACTCCATCTTTGTTATCTATGAAACTGTTAATAATGTAGCTCCAAAAAAAAAAAAATGTAGCTCCAGTTTTGGATTGAGAGTGAGAGATGTCATATTAGTATTCTCTTTATATTCTCATAGTGACTTTGAAAGCACTCTAAGGTACGCCGTTAGACCGGACTCCGTTCCAAGGACCGGCTCGGTACACCCTGAAGTCATTGTGCATTAGATAAAATTCATGTTGAATTTCGAGTTCGAGCGAATAATCTCCACTTGATGGATTAGTAGGGCTTTTCCAAGATGTGAGGACTCTCTCGTGTCCTGTTTTGAGATTCCGACCAAGTTTCATCTCTGGGAGAAAAGTGTCCACCGGAAAGTCAAAGCTCTGCCACAAGAGTTGGTTTAGGTCTATGGTATCGGAGTCTCTAATTAAGCACGAAGACTTTGAACGTTCTGATGGAGTTGTGGAGAGGATTGTCTCTGTTGGCAACCCAAACATATGTTCTCTCGGAGGTTGTCTTGTACCAAACGCCGAGATACCAACGATTGGTACCATTTTGAGAGTTCCTTGTGGTGGTTTTGAAGAAACCAAGCTCGAAGACATCACCAGGAGACACAAGGGTTTTGTTGCTTGAAATTGCAAGAGCTTCGTTAGGTGGCAAAGTATTGATCGAGGAAACTGAAGCAAGACAACGAAAAATAAGGTGCGAGAGGGATGATAGTTTGGTATTACACCTCACATCTCTCTCCCTCTCTCTTCAACGCTTAATTTTCTATGCTCTTCTTCTTTTTCTCGTTTGATATTTATAGAATTTTTGTTACATGTTGATTGTCAGATTTGCAAACTTAATGAAAATGGTTTGGTTTTAATTTGCATGGTTTATGTCTTAATCCCTTATATATTAAAAGAGAAGCATTTTGCATTAAATGCGTTCACATTGAATTGAGAGAAAATTCTGACGTGTCGCTTCCATAATGCTTCTCATAAAAAATATTGCCAAATTCATAAACCAGATTTCCTAACTTTCCATATTACGTGTCTTGACATATAAAGAGACCAACTACATATTACGTGAACCTGTTGTGTCTCTCTCTCAATTTCAAACCTTAACAATTATCAGTTTCAACAAATCTCGAAGATATAAATATGAACCTGCTGTGTCTCTCTCTCAAACAACAATAATGAAAACCTCAATGAGCACCATTGTCTTCTTCCTAAGAGCTCTCTCCATTGGAAAGAGTCGTTCAGTGACTTCGCGACACAAAGACGAGGAACTCGAGATGAAAAACCTCGACTTAAGCAGTATAGGAAGCTCGGTGATTGGAGTAGAGAGAACTCTGAAATGACTACTCGATGAATTAACAGTCAGCGAGGGTGTACAAGCTCGTATGGATGGAATCATGTTTCAGCAACCTGACTGAGATTCTTTCGCAGCTCCTATCATTGATCTTCTTAAAGACTCAAAACGGTGTTGAAACCCGGCCAGGTGACATCTCCAGTCCAATGGGAGACGACAGTAAAGACTCTCTTATCCAAAAGACTTAAGAAAAGCTATGAATTGGGACCTGGAAAGGTATATAAAGTACTTTTCTTGGCTTCATAATCTAAGTTATATATTTTTTGAAGTTCCTTCGTCGTCTAAGTTGTGTGTGTGTTTTTCAAACAACAGGTGATTGCAGGGATATTCAAGAGAGTATATAAAAGCGCCAGTGTTGAAAACATCAGTGCTTGAGACTCACTCTAATGTTTTACAAGTTTGGAGTTTAAAGTTTTGTATCGAATATTCATGTAACACTTCGCACACGAATATGTTGAGATATCTTTATCTATTTAGAAACTAAAGCTCAGTGGCATAGCAATCTCTTTAGCGATTGTTGGGCTCCTTCCTTCTCCTTCAGACAAACCCACAACACCTAATCTCAACCTTGAAGACGAGTTATGCAAAGACGAGACACGGTCAAAGAGAGTTGTCCGTAAGATTGAAGTTATATACTACTACTTATTTGCATATTCACGTCCATGATTGTACGTGGTCCCTAACAATATTCGTATTTACGAAAAAGCATGGTCACTAACGATCTCCGTCTTCACAAAGAAACCTATTTGACTTATCTTTACTGGAAATATATATAATGCAAGTTTCTTGTACAAATCATGAACTTCTGAATTTGTATTTGATGTAGTTTGTTTAAACCGAGAACTCCTTTTTTTATATTTTGTTAAACCATTTGGTTTCGACTACTCTAATATTGAACCGACTACTTGGATAGAACCGTTGGTTTCGACTACTCTTCTTTGAATTGAAACGGTTAATGTTTTCTTGGCCGGTTCGCAGTATTTGAGTGTTTGGCAAGGTTTATTAATGATGATATGATATTTTCATTTATTTAAAAAGTTTGGTTTATGGCAATATTGACATTCTTGTGGTCGAAGTAAATTATTGACCAAGGAAAATATATTTACATTAATTATCTTGTGGTCGAAGTCCATTAGGTTTATCATCCCCTATATAACAAATGTTTGTTCTCATCATTAGGACTCATAACCTAAACGAAAACCCAGTTATTCTTCACTCATCTTTCTCTAATGGCTGCGATTACTTATGTGTCAGATTTGAAACCGTTCAAGTCTATGTGGAAGATTAGGGTGAAGATCATTCGTTTGTGGAAGCAGTATTCTGCAGCCGGTGGAGAAACAATTGAGATGGTTCTAATAGATGAGAACGTAAGTATCCTTTACTCTTCACGTTAGTAATATTTAGTATGTTTAATGAACCTATCTAATTTTGACTATATTTGTTGCTTTTTGTAGGGTGTTAAGATTAATGCTACTGTGAAAAAAGATCTGGTTAATCAGTTCGATTCATTCCTTTCACAAGGAAGTTCAAAGATTCTCATCAACTTTTCACTAAACCCTTCTTGTGGATCGTACCGAACAACCATACATCCATACAGAATTGGTTTTCTGTCGACAACACGCGTGAGGAATTGTGATGATTTGCGCAATGCTCTAACTGGTTTTGAACCAGTTAGCTACATGGACATTCTTGATGGTACACTAAGTACGGACTATTTGGTTGGTAAGTTACATAATTCCGGTGCTTTCATTTAATATACGAATTTATAGTCAATGATATAACTCATATATTTTGTCTCAGATGTCATAGGTCATATTGTTGAGGTGACTCCTTTTGAAGTTGTATCAGCTAATGGTAAAGAAACTCATAAACTGACGGTGGAGCTTCGTAATGAAAAGTATGGCTCTCTTTATATTGTATGATTATTCATGATAGCAGACGTGATGACAATGATCTAAGATATACATGTTTGTAAATGATTTTAGGGATGAACGTCTGCCTCTGGTGTTGTGATGACAATTCTTATGTATATCTATGTGGAGCATTGGTCCATGTAGGAGATCTTATAGTTAATAAGACATATAAACATGCCAACGTTTACAGTACTATTCTATATATGTTAGAGTTCTCCTTAATCGATCTCGGGTTTGAAATTTTCATATATTTACAATTGTTTATTCTTAGTACGACCATGTTTGTACAATTTATATTGACTCAAGTGAGGTGTGTTGCTCATGGAGATCTATCCCGTATTTTAAATGATTTCTGGCATTCTAATACTGCAGATGTTGTAGTATGTGTTTTAAGGTTATGGCGAATTGAATGGGGAGCAGGTAATCTATATTTATTTTGACTCTTTGCTATTTAGTAATGTCTGGTTTCTATACTTATTGTTGATATTACTTTATAGGTGGTCTCACTTATGTTACAAACATGGAAGGTGTTTCTGAAATTTTGTTTGATACTGACATCCCAGAGATTCAGTTCTTCAAATCGCAGTAAGTACATTATACTTAGTTGGTTCTATAAAGCTGTGTAGTATATACACTAAAAACTTTGTTCTTCCTCATATATTGAAATTCATGTCTTTGCAGGATTTCAATCATCGATTTCTGAAGTTTTGAAGTTATTCTATCTAATTATTGACTGAAGTTGTTTTTATACAATACCTATTTATATTTAGACCATTATTTGTTTTTGGAAGAATGAGATTATGCATCTTTATTATAATGGAATTGAGTTTATTTTATTTTTATTAGATTTCTCATCTTCCTTAACCTAGAGACTTACCATAGTGAGGAGGGGTTTTAGCAGTATTTGAGTAGTTTTTTTTTTAAAATACTTATATAAAACTAAGAGGGACTAGATGTATAAAATATTTTGATTGAATTATAATTTCACATTCATTCTAAATAAATTACTATATTTTTAAAAAGTATTTACTATTTCATTATATAAATGGATGCCGAAATTAAGAAAAATTCTATAAAATAATAGTTTAAAAATTAGATAATGCAGGTATTACGAAATTAAATAGTAGAGAGGAATAAATAAGTGTATTTTATTTGGTTAAAAATATTTAATGAAATATTGTTTAATGAATTATTTATTTATATTTTACAATAAATTTGATTTGATATAAGATGACACTTAATAATTAATTTTAGTCATTGTGTTATCAACATAAAATCAAAATCGCAATTTAACCAAAAAAACAATATTTAAAATATAGATATATAATTGGACGATATTAAAACCCGAAACAACAAATCCAAAACAAACTAATATGCAAATAAAACAGATATAATTTCTTTTTACCTTCAAAAATACAACAAATTTAGTCATCTCATCCCGCGCAAGGCGGGAATCTAATCCTAGTCCTAGTCCTAGATTATATCTACTTCCCAGTAGACGAGAAATTATTTATTTTCCACATTCTTTGACTTTCCAGCGGTTCATTAAATTCATTTGAACGAACTATATTCATTGGTCAATAACTTTACCATGTGAAATTGATTTCTATGATAACATGTCATATGTTGTTTCCTTCAGTTTAACTTAAACTGCAATGTCCAATGAAATAATATTAAATGGAAATAGAAAAAGAAGGCAAAATTTTGATAAAACATCAATGTCAAGAACAAAGCCAAGAGTCGAAAATTTTGAGAAAATTAGCGGTTATTAGCTCAATTTGAAAGAATCATGACCATTAATTTAGACGCCCTAACTTTAATGACCTCGACAAAATTAAAATTACATGATATAATTTTGAGCTTGAAAAGATTACAAGGGTTCTGAATTTCCTGGTATTCAAAAAAAAAATGAGAAAAAGAATAGTGGGAAAATTTATTGCATTTCTTTTCATGATTGAGTACATCTATATATCATTGGAAAATTATTATCATGAATTTTATATGTGTAGTTGGTTATGTATTGGAATGGATTCATATTCACCTTACATAGTTTTATTATAGCTAGCAAAAGCAATTTTGGCAAAAATTAATATTTCCATATTTTAGTATGGGTTAGTGAAACCACTTAATAGTGGTCTAATGGCAGAGCAAATTTTGGGTTGTTAAACAATATGAGTTCAAAAGCACCCCACTAAACTCTATTGTGTAGGCATGCGGATATGCTCTCATTGCTTACTATCCATTTGAATATTTGGAGAGAAAATCTATTCGTGGTATATAGTTTTTCTTGAGGATTAGTCATATTTTTTATAGGTCTGAAATACTTCCATATTAATTTAAAAATTGAATGAATAGTGAATTTGTATAATGAAAATAGGAAGACAAACCAATTATGTAATAAAGTGCTCCAAAGATGTGCCAATTTCACACAAAACTGGACAAGATTTTCCATTTTAATAGGTGTCAGTGCGGTTAACACGATGTGAACTCATATGAAGATGATCTTATCCCTCAATCCTAAGGAAACTAACAGATAATGCAACGGTCTACCACATATTACGGCCTATCTACCGAAAAATGCTGGACACGGTCATTGCTAAGAGACATAGGAAGCATTTCGGCTCTGATCAGAGTCTCAGCTTATGAATCTTTGGCTCACTTAATCATCTGTGTTTATTACCTCTCTTTACTCTAGCTTGTTTTTAACCTTTTTATCATTAAAGGTTAGACATTAGATTACACATGATGTAACTCTTAACAATAATTCATATGCTATTAACATTCTTAACACACACACACAAAAAAAACTGGTTAAACATCGTGTATTTTTTTTTTTTTTTTTTTGTCAACTGCCCATCAAAAATTAGATTAAGTGGTGATCAGACGAGTCGATCCTCCTAGGAGCATCTCCGTCTGGCCTGGTCTGATCTATATGGGAAAAGGTAGACCCCCTTCTTCTCGCCTCTTTTGCCAATCCATCTGCTCTATCATTCCTGCTTCGAGGAATATGCGAAAGCCTCATATCCTCAAAGTCTTCTTGTAGTCTCTGGAACCTCTCAATCTCTGTTGTGAAAGTTGGCCATTCCTCCGGATTAGTAGACATGTCTACTAAGTCCGCACAGTCCGTCTCTATCCTCACCGCGCTAATCCTCAAGTCTCTCAGACACGATACTGCCCAAAGAAGGCCTTCCATTTCTGCATGCAGGGCTGAACGGCTCCTCCTGCATGCCCGTTGTCCATACCATTCATATCCCATTCGATCCTTGAAACTCCACCCTAGTCCACTAACACTACCATGATCGATCCATGAAGCATCAATTTGGCATGTCGGGATTCGGGGGTTCTCAGGGGGTTCTGTCTCAGTTTCCAAAGAGGGGGGTGCCTCCAAAGTCTCATCGATTCCGTCAGTCATGTTCGCTTTTTTCCAGCACTCTGCCTCAAGAGACGCGTGTTGGAGAGTATCCATTGGAGATACGACTTTCCCATTAAAGAGTTTGTCGTTCCTCGCCTTCCAGATGTACCAACAGATCCATGGGAAGGTGTCGAGTTGTGGTCTCCGTGGAGCCACCTCTTTTCTCTTCCAAAAGAGGAAGTTAATATTTTGATATATAGATGTACTCGGGAAGACACCCGGAATGAACGGATAGTCCGATAAAGCCCAAACCTGTAGGGCAGGGGGGCACTCGAAGATAAGGTGGTTAATTGACTCCACTGGGTCAGCACATCTAGGACAACTCCTATCGGTACCCAGGTGTCTATAGGCGAGCCTCTCTGCTGTCGCCACACAGCCAGAGATCATTTGTCACAAAAAATGCTTCATTTTGCTTGGAGCCTCTATCCTCCACACATGGCTCTGAAGGCATGTGATGCTCGGTTGAAGAACAAAATCCTGTGAAGAACTTGTCTTGTTCAATTGGAGTAGGTCATAGCCGGTTTTAACTGAGTATACACCTGTCTTTGTGTGATCCCAAACATATCCATCCGGAGCGGACGAACATGAGGGTTTTAGTCCAAGGATTAGGGGTATGTCATCTGGCTGGAAATATTCTCTGAGGCGTTGAATATCCCACTCCTTGGTATCATTCCTAATGAGGGCTTGAACCGGAAGGCTGGGGAGTCTATAAACAATATGATCGGCCGGCCTGGGTGGTCGTGCCACTGAATCGGGAATCCAGTGCTCATCCCATACCCTCGTATCTCGTCCAGTGCCAATCCTCTTTCGTAGACCTAATAGGAGTAAAGGTTTTGCTGCCATAATACTACGCCATCCATATGAAGGTGAGTATGTACGTCTATTGTCTAGAGGGGAGGTATTGCAATAATATCTCCCTTTTAGGACCCGTGCCAGTAATGAGTTCGGGTAGTGTATCAACCGCCATAATTGTTTCGCAAGAAGTGCTATGTTGAAATCATGGAGATCGCGAAATCCTAGCCCCCCTAAATCCTTAGGGAGACAGATTTCGTCCCATGATATCCAATGCAAACCTCTGCTATTTTGTTTCGAGTTCCACCAGAAGTTTGAATTCGTACTCCGTAGTTTATCAATGATGCCTTGAGGAATCAAATAGCATGACATTGGGTATGTCGGTATTGCTTGAGCCACTGCTTTAATCTGAACCTCTTTTCCCCCTTTAGACAGTAGTCTCGAGGATTATTCACCCGTGCATGCAGTCTATCAAACATCGTGTATTTTAGAGGAGTGAATTTTGGTACGTTCTTGGCAAGAATAAAACGTTACAAGTGAATTTGATACGGTTTTTGGCAAGAATAAAACGTTACACGTCTAAAGACTTCACTTAGATCAAGAATATATGAGTTGTTTATGTGAAATAAAAATATTATATTTATTAATAAATATCATTCTTTGCTGAAAATTCGTAGAAATTATAAAGATATATTTGATAGCAAGCACCGGTCGATACTTTTCTCGAACAATCTTTTTCAGATACCCATCATTGATTAAACCGACATTCCGTAGGAGGAACAGGAAACCTAGGCGGATCAGAACAATAATCGTACGTTATGTACTTCGCTCTCACATTCTTGAATGCTATAGTTTCATTTGCACTTAACTTGCTATATTGAACCGTATTCCAAAAGTAGGTTGGTGAACCACATGCTTCCGCGTTAATGTTCTGACCAGAAACGTGACAACCAGAAACAGAAAACCCTTGAAAGTTGGCTTTAAAAGGACCATATGACCAATTAATTTTGGCCTTGCCCCCGTCCGTTGCCCAACCCTCGCCGTTCCACAGACTAGACACCACTGTCATCGGCTTTGATGGATAGCCTACGCCNAAACCCTTGAAAGTTGGCTTTAAAAGGACCATATGACCAATTAATTTTGGCCTTGCCCCCGTCCGTTGCCCAACCCTCGCCGTTCCACAGACTAGACACCACTGTCATCGGCTTTGATGGATAGCCTACGCCATATTTTTTGTTGTTTTTGAATATCCGAATTGGAGTTTTGTCCACATAAAACCTATCATATCAGGAGAAACAAAAAAATTAAATATTATGATATCATCATCGTACTCGAAAGTATAATATTAAAATTTAGCAATATTGTAGTACTGCTAAAAACAAAGTTTAATATTAGCTAATTAATTTGCAATTTTGTTCAAGTTTCTTCTATTCAGAATGGTTGGACACGCAATAATATTGTGAAAAAATTAAACACATAAAATAGAACAAAGGGAGAGAGAGGGCCGGAGAAAACATACACAATATGATACGGATTCCAGAGAATCCCATAAGTGTGGAAATCCGTGGTTGGATCGAACCAAAGAACAACCTTTTGTTCTCTGTTTCCTTGACCATTGGTAAAGACATTTGTTTGAATTTGTATCGGTTTTCCATCTCTACTCCCCAGGAGCTCGAAGTCTAGCTCGTCGTGGGTATCTCCCTTAGAAGTCAACTGAAACCAATACACAAATGTATAAAGAAACATATTCATAATGTTGAAAGTTCAAATTAATGTAATGAAAAAGCTAGATTAAAACGTGAACGTACATAAAATGCTGTCACAACTCCAGCAGAATCTTTTGAAGGCAACTTGATGCCCATTTCGAAGAATCCTGATCCGTATTTATCTTTAGACTCAAAAGCAGAACCTGTTTGTAATATAAATTCAGATATTAAATCATATTTTATATCACAATTACAATACTAGCTAGTTTAACAACGTAAATTATTTAAATAAGAAATCCCAATCTATAGAATATAGACTGAAATCAATACTGAAATCACAACCACATCCTTTTACAAACGAACCTGAAGTTTTGTCCATGGAGAGCTGGACTTCTCTCCCTTGGTTGAGTTTCAAGACATTTCCCCATACAACAACATAATTTTCATCGAATGCCTGACCTCCAGGAACCGCGGCATCAACGGTAGCGATCAAGAACAGTACTAAAACAAAATCTAACATTGAAAATATATATTCTTTTTTATTCATTTGTTGATGTTGAGTGTTACTTACAGAGGAGACATCTCCACCTTTTTATATCCTCGGGGTATTGTAAGGGGGGATTAATTAGAAGCTTAAATTGTCAACAAATTTGTTTTGGTCAACAGATGTGTATTTTGGTAAATAATATTTTGGTAAATAATATTTTGGTAAATAATATTTTGGTTAATGATATTTTGATCAGCATAATAAATTTTGTACTTCATGTATCTGCATAATAAAATCCTAACAAGATATTTAATTCCTTTTTCTATTTTATCAAAATTTTATTAAATTTGCATAATAATAACACTACTGCATTTGCATTATAAATAAACAATATTAGGTGTTTTGCTCACATAAGTGGGCTTAACAGTTATATAAATCTTTATAAATATAAATATATATATATATATTATTAATTCAAATACTATGATATTAAACTATTGTTCATACATTCAAATATTGAATAATAAATTAAATAAAAAATCGTTATATATACAAATTTTTTCACTATAACATAAATACTTTATACTACATAAAATAAATTTTAAAACACTCATATATAAATTTATTATATATAAAATATGTATAGAGAAAATTATCTTTTTTTAAATAAAAATTGAGCAACTTGACATACAGTTTCATGTGATCTTAGCCAGCCATGCACGATGTATACATCATTATTGTATTGTTCAAAAACAACTGATCAATGTTGTCCGAGTCCATGCACTGCATGCACCCCACTTCCTTTAATTTACTATATATAAATATATAGTTTATATTGCTTTTTGCTAGTGATTAAATATGCCATATCTAGAACGAACTTTTGATTTAAATATTTGAAACACTGAAGAGCTTATATTATTATTAATTGTTTTTTTAAACAACTGAAGAAGATTATATAGATGCGGTGTTTTGTTTATTTCATCTGTTGTTTGGTTATAAAATGTTCGTTGTATATTTAAAGCCAAAAAGGTTAGATACTTTTCATTTCCAATTATGTTTAACCGCTACAAATCTATATACTATAATAAAATAGTTTATTCTTTTCTTAATGTGTCTACATAGACGGATTCTTGGATCCCATTTAAAGGTGTCCATAAGCTGCAGATCACACAAAATAAATATAATTAAATCTTTTTATTTATTTTTTTGTAAGTAATTTTTGCTTAATAAATTACATAATTTTAGATGACATTAAATCATGTTTTAGAATATGCACTACTGTTGCGAAAATAATATTTAGTGCTGAAACATGTAAAACTATATTTTATTTTTGACTAACGTATTTAAAGTATAGTTTGATTAGTAAAGCATTTTTACTGATGTAAACTTAAAAGTCTCAACAATAATAACTAATTATTTTTCGTGACATGCAAATTTATCATCTCGGTTACTTCAAATTTTAAACTCTAAATGAAGTTAAAAAGAATAAGGTAAACCATTAATCTTGAGATATTGTTATACGTATAAATAGCACGAGTTATATGCATTTTATTATCAATGTAATAAATATTAGATGTTGATTCGTGCTTTGAAAGCGCGGAATATATTTCGATGAAAATCTTATATTATCATATTTTTCTTTATTTTAGTTAGATATGAGTATAAAATCTGAGCCTGAAGTTCGAACTTAACCCAAACAAAAAACGCTCGGTACCCGATTCGAATGTAAGAAATACCATAATGAGTTTCGTAGAGTGGTACAAAACTTATCTGAACCCGAAACATTATTAACTAAATCCGAACAGATAACCTGGAAAAAAAAACTGGAAACCCAAAAAACCCGATCCAAAAATCTAAATTAATCATATATATAAATATTTGAAACAAAAATATGTGCTTCAAATATTTAATTTTGATATTTATTTGAAATGGTATCTAAAAATAAATCTTTAAATTTGAAATTAGTACCTTAAGTATCTAGATAAGTATTTATTTCTTATGCTTTGCTTTTAAATTTTAGATTTAACTTCATATATCTTAACCGAACCAATACAACCTTTATCCGAACGATTTATGGTTACTAATGGGTTTTCAGATGTGATACGAATTCAAACGAAAACCGATGTGTTATATCTGAACCCGTATGTACTTGCGAAT
Source organism: Eruca vesicaria subsp. sativa (assembly GCA_932364175.1). Classification (NCBI taxonomy): domain Eukaryota; kingdom Viridiplantae; phylum Streptophyta; class Magnoliopsida; order Brassicales; family Brassicaceae; genus Eruca; species Eruca vesicaria. The sequence continues at coordinate 91,687 of CAKOAT010319599.1, forward strand.
TTCTCAAATTGAAACCTAGAATGTGATATAAATTAGAACCGAAATTCAATATATCCAACCCGTATCCTAACATATACTTGAACTCTCAAACCTAACTTAAAGTGTGGTTTATGTTTGTTTAACAAGATAAATATTTAATAAATATTGGGCAATTCTCTAAAATAGCCATCTTTTAAGTTTTTATCACAAAATAGACCTCAACTATTAAAATGATCAAACTAGCACTTTTTATTTTGAAAATTTTAAATTTTCTTAATTTTTTTAAATTCGAAACCCTATCCCCAAAATCCCACTCCTCAACTCTAAACAAAAAATCTAGGATTAGTTAACCCAATGGGTATAAATGTATATTTAATAAAACATTTAACTGCTATTTTGGTCATTTTAATTGTTGAGCTCTATATTTGTACGAATATAAAATGAAAAAATTAAGTTAAAAGGGTTGGGGAAAGTTTTAACCCGGGTTTAGTGGGGAAATATTTTAACCAACAATGCTATAGAATTATAGGCAGAAAAAGCAGCTTTTTTTTTCTTTTTTTTTGACGATTTTTAGCAAGAATAAAACGTTACAAGTGAATTTGATACGGTTTTTGACAAGAATAAAACGTTACACGTCTAAAGACGTCACTTAGATCAAGAATATATGAGTTATATATGTGAAATAAAAATATTATATTTATTAATAAATATCATTCTTTGCTGAAAATTCGTAGAAATTATAAAGATATATTTGATAGCAAGCACCGGTCTGATACTTTTCTCGAACAATCTTTTTTAGATACCCATCATTGATTAAACCGACATTCCGTAGGAGGAACAGGAAACCTAGGCGGATCAGAACAATAATCGTACGTTATGTACTTCGCTCTCACATTCTTGAATGCTATAGTTTCATTTGCACTTAGCTTACTATATTGAACCGTGTTCCAATAGTAGGTTGGTGAACCACATGCTTCCGCGTTAATGTTCTGACCAGAAACGTGACAACCAGAAACAGAAAACCCTTGAAAGTTGGCTTTAAAAGGACCATATGACCAATTAATTTTGGCCTTGCCCCCGTCCGTTGCCCAACCCTCGCCGTTCCACAGACTAGACACCACTGTCATCGGCTTTGATGGATAGCCTACGCCNAAACCCTTGAAAGTTGGCTTTAAAAGGACCATATGACCAATTAATTTTGGCCTTGCCCCCGTCCGTTGCCCAACCCTCGCCGTTCCACAGACTAGACACCACTGTCATCGGCTTTGATGGATAGCCTACGCCATATTTTTTGTTGTTTTTGAATATCCGAATTGGAGTTTTGTCCACATAAAACCTATCATATCAGGAGGAACAAAAAAAAAAAATTATGATATCATCATGGTACTCGAAAGTATAATACTAAAATTTAGTAATATTGTAGTACTGCTAAAAACAAAATTTAATATTAGCTAATTAAATTTGCAATTTATTCGGTTCATGTTCTTGTTAGTAAACTTTAAAAGAAAAGATGTTGTACGCTTTTGTGATTGAGTATATTGAAATTTAGTCGTATATGTATTCAATTTTCTTCTATTCAGAATGGTTGGACACGCAATAATTTTGTGAAAAAATTAAACACATAAAATAGAACAAAGGGAGAGAGAGGGCCGGAGAAAACATACACAATATGATACGGATTCCAGAGAATCCCATAAGTGTGGAAATCTGTGGTTGGATCGAACCAAAGAACAACCTTTTGTTCTCTGTTTCCTTGACCATTGGTAAAGACATTTGTTTGAATTTGTATCGGTTTTCCATCTCTACTCCCCAGGAACTCGAAGTCTAGCTCGTCGTGGGTATCTCCCTTCGAAGTCAACTGAAACCAATACACAAATGTATAAAGAAACATATTCATAATGTTGAAAGTTCAAATTAATGTAATGAAAAAGCTAGACTAAAACGTGAACGTACATAAAACGCTGTCACAACTCCAGCAGAATCTTTTGAAGGCAACTTGATGCCCATTTCGAAGAATCCTGATCCGTATTTATCTTTAGACTCAAAAGCAGAACCTGTTTGTAATATAAATTCAGATATTAAATCATATTTTAACAACGTAAAGTATTTAAATAAGAAATCCCAATATATAGAATATAGACTGAAATCAATACTGAAATCACAACCACATCCTTTTACAAACGAACCTGAACTTTTGTCCAGGGAGAGCTGGACTTCTCTCCCTTGGTTGAGTTTCAAGACATTTCCCCAAACAACAACATAGTTTTCATCGAATGCCTGACCTCCAGGAACCGCGGCATCAACGGTAGCGATCAAGAACAGTACTAAAACAAAATCTAACATTGAAAATATATATTCTTTTTTACTCATTTGTTGATGTTGTTGAGTGTTACTTACAGAGGAGACATATCCACCTTTTTATATCCTCGGGGTATTGTAAGGGGGGGGGGTAATTAGAAGCTTAAATTGTCAACAAATTTGTTTTGGTCAACAGATGTTTATTTTGGTAAATAATATTTTAGTTCATGCACCCCAAATGGACACATTTATTTGAAACTTAACCATGATTTGATTTTTATTATTTTTATGACGGTTTTGTTCTTCCTGCACATGCATGTGAGACTCTCTCTTCTGACACTCTACATTACTCACAGCCATAAAATTGATAACTTCTCTTTCTCTTTCTTTCTATTCCATTTTTTTCTCATCCTCAAACTTTCTTATCATGTTAATGCACTCTATTTTTTGTGTGAAAAATATTGTTACGAAGAAAATCTATTACTATTTTACTACTATTCCTATGAATCTAAATTATTTTAATTATACCCCACACTGAGAAAATAAGCATTGAGGTATTTTTAAAATCGCCAAAAATGTTAGCAGTGGTGTTAAATGTTAACAAATACACATACCAACTAATATTAAATGTTAACATAGGTGTTAATTGTAAACAAATACACGTACCATATACTTCTGTAAATATATGGTAGTATATCATACAAGAAAATAGTAATACATGCATTCTAAATGTGAATTAAATTCATATAAAAATTTCTAACCTTCACCATCAATAGAATCACTATCATGAATTTCAGCGGTTTATATTTAATTTTCAACATCATAATAAATATCATGAATTGTTATCTTATGTATAATGCGTTCTACGATTATAGAGACAAATCAACAAATTCACTTTTCAAATAATTGTTTTGATGATTTATATTTAATTATTAATAATATAACTATTATATCTTAATATAAAGTTTTATAATACGAAAATATATTTTCAACATAACTACATAATACATAAGGATTATCTTATTTTACAAAAATATAAAATTATTAATATAAATTCGTTTTAGTTATATAATAAATATAATAATTATATATTTTCAACATAACTACATAATACATAAGAATTATCTAATTTTTAAAAAAATATAAAATTATTAATATAAATTTGTTTTAGTTATATAATAAATAGAATAATTTTTTATATCTTAATTTAAAATTTAAGTTTTATATATAAAATATATTTCAAGATAATAACATAATTCACAAGAATTATCTTATTTTCTAAAATATGACATATTCAAATAAATTCGTTATATTTATAAATAAATTATATATAAATATTAAAAATATGATAAATAAATTATATATAAATATTAAAAATATAATAAATAAAATATATATAAATATTAAAAATAAATAAAATTACCTAAACTTATGGTAAACATGACAATTTAGCAAACTTACTTCTCAAATAATAGTATAGATATATGCCGAAAAGACAAAAAAATATTAATGACAAATTTTTTTAATTATTTTAGTGGTGTATGATGGTAAATATTGTGCAAATCTAAGGGATAATTATGGATAACTCTGTTTTAATTAAGTAGATGGGCCTTTATGAGCTGAGGTAAACACAAAATGGATCTTCAGGCCCGAGTCGAATCCACACGTGTTGATCGCCTGGTCTTCTTCACAGTGATCGCTCGTCGTCGAAAAAAAACACCTACCGTCATTTTTTCCCAACGAGACAAGCCGAGGACCATTCGTATCAAAATCGAAACTTAGTTCGTTTTCTGCTGCTTGAATCTAATTTTTCTGAGAAACCCCCTTCCTGTGCTTAATTTTATCTCCATCAGTGTCTTCGTAGGTAACGCTTCTCTGTTTTTATCTCCCTTATCTTCAATGTGTAATCTCGGATTTACTTTTCCTTTCTTTCTGTAATTCCCTTTTAATGGATCTAAGATTTTCACCACTTGAGATGTATTCGTTGTCTGATTATGTCGTGTGTTCGTGTCTTAAATTGATTAATTTCTAAATTCTTCGGACATAGAATCTACTGTTATTTTAATTGTTTTTTTTTTGTTTGAATTAAACACTACCATTGTCTCGTCTCAGCTTCAGCAATGCAGGCATGAAAGAAAAGAACTCCTCCACCACCGCCTCTACACTTGGACGGATTCTAGCTATTTGTTCTAAGCAGGTTTTGTTCGAAATAGCTCTGTTTACAATGTCTTGAGGAATGTGTCCGTGTTATTGACTTAAAATTGAACTTTGTCACAAGGCCAAAGACTACGGGAGCTGTGTTGCATCTAAAGTCCACGAGATTGAAAAAGACTTGTGTTTAAAAGAGTTTCTTGCACTGAAGAGCTGTATGCAACATACGGTATAACGCAATTTTATATATCTAAACTTTGTCTTGATAATTTTATCTTTCATTAGTTTAGACTAATCTGTTCTAGTATTGTGTTTTTTTTTTCTTACAGATCCGAGGAAAGGGTTGAATCAAGATTACATCCTCCTTCTCTTTAGCGGCGTTTATCAGCACTGATTAACATGTACGCCCTTCTTTTTTTTCATTATTCATCTAGTGTAACGTTTCTCAGTGATATGTTTTTAATACAAGTTTAAGTGACTCAGTCCCATCATACGATGGGACATTTTGAATTACAATCTGGTTCTTTTTTGAAATTTGGACAACTAAAAGGTTAATTATTATGTCTAACAGGCCTTCAAGTTCACAGTCAAGTGTTGGCACTGGTGGTTTATCACATGCGTATATACAACATCCATCCCTACGTTGCAATGTTCCTGAATCCAGAGGGTTGTTCTATGATGATGCCAACAGATTGCTAATTTGTGTCACATCTGATCAGGTGTTTTTTAATAGTTTCCTCTGAAATGGTTTATTTGATTTTTTTTTTTTGTTTTGTTTAACGCATAATTGATATCTTTATTAAGCTTGTTGATCCATATCCCATTATCCTTGGCTGATTTCCTCTTTTTTTTTGGTTTAGGTCTTTTCATGGGAAACAGCTTCCTTTAATCCTGAGGTATCTCCTTCGGCTGATTCTATAAGTGAAGGGCCTATCCTCTCTGTCAGATTCTCTCTTGATAAAAAAGTGATAGCTGTCCAAAGATCTGACAGTGAAATCCAGTTTTTTCATCGAGAGACCAAGAAGACACTTACCCACAAGTGCAGGGCAGGATCAGAGAGCCTTCTTGGTTTCTTCTGGAGTGACTCTCCGTTATGTGATCTTGCTGTTGTAAAAACCAGGTGTGGGCTTTGCTTTATTCTCTGCATATCTCAACTACATAGAACGTCCTAAACTTAATTGTTCCTGTCTTCAGCTGTTCTCTTCTAAGATTTGCGAACATTTCTTTAATCATTTTGTCTCTCTAATTTATTTCCTCTAATAGAAGTTCTTTTTTCCCCTCTCTTTCCTGTGTCTCAGTGGCATGGACTTGTTTGCTTGTGACTCTGCGATGAATCTGCGTTTGGTGGAAACCAAGAAAGTGAATGTGAATTGGTACATCTATACACACGAATCTCGACTGGTTCTTCTTGCATCAGGGTTGCAGTGCAAGACAATTACTGGGTTTCAGGTATTACATAAAATTTATCATCAACTGTAACTAAATTGAATTTATAGATATTGTCCAACACATGTGTACAAAACCCCATGAAGAAAACACAAAGAATTATGAAATGTACTATATGAAATTTATAGATATTGGTCCTTATGATGTCTATGCTAGAGCTGTCAATGAGCTTTTATGATCGAGTTAAACACTTATTTAACTTATTGAATGTTATAGATATGAGTCTGATATCATTTTTTTTTTATGTCTCTACAGCTTTCCACTGCAGGAGTTGTTCGTTTACCGAAATTTGAGATGACCCTGGCTACAACTGAATCGAACAGCAAACCTATTATCTCCGCTGGAGATGTGCACTTAATTACTGTGTACGATTCTTCTATGTTTTTATTCTTCACCTATGAACTTGCTCGTTATTCATTACAGGATGTTGTTGGAGATTAATATTTACCTTTCTCTTTCAGCTATGGCCGAATATATTGTTTACAAGTGGACAGAGAAGCTATGCTGCTCCATACATACAGGTTCTACCGAGATGCAGTCGTTCAACAAGTAAGTTTGCTTTTCTCAGTGCAACTGCAAAACAACCTTATCTTGCGTTTCTGCTTTTCTGGGGATGGAATCATTCTTCAAAGTTATGTTCTTTCGTCACTCATTCAATTGACTCTTGTTTACAGGGTTCTTTGCCAATATACTCAAGCAAATTGTCAGTGAGCGTGGTTGACAACTTATTGCTTGTGCACCAAATCGATGCAAAGGTTGTTATCATCTATGACTTATTTGTGGATTCTCGAGCTCCCGTGTCTGCTCCTCTTCCTTTACTGTGGAGGGGTTACCAAGGCTCCGACACATCGTCTCAAGCTACTAACAAAGAAAATGAGGGCCCAGAAGCATCTACAAGCAATGAAAACATAGTCATGTATGAAGATGCATGGACCTTTCTGGTTCCTGACCTTATTCTGGATCAGACTAACAAGGTTCTGTGGAGGGTACATTTGGATCTTGAGGCAAGTTGGCTTTTCTTGATTTATCTACATGACAATTGCTTCTTCAATAATTTCGCAAATGTTCAGTATTTAACATGATTTTCTGCAGGCAATTTCCGCTAGCAGCTCAGACAGGACGTCTCTTCTAGAGCTCCTGCAGCGAAGGAAGCTGGAAGCAAATAAGGTCCCTAACTTTCTTTCGCTATGTGTTTTACGTAAGGGTTTAAACTAAGCAATTAAGCATATGATGAAGCATGGTTTTCGCAACAAACGTTTTTGTAACAAAACATAGACAATTGAAAAAAAAAACGTTGGTACTTTGAAATCAGGGTTTTGCATGGTTAGATAATGTTATATGCAAAGTGTATCCTAGTAAAAATCTTGTGCTCATTTCCATATATACTGGTTTGCAGAGGTTTTGTTAGTCTTTTCTCTACGATTACTGTCAATTTAGTGTCTCCAGGAAAGTTGGATCACGGAAAGTGTTTGTAGTTGTTAGTTGTGGTATTAAATCAACTAAACACGATTAGATTAATGAGTGCGTTTGTGTTAGGCCAAACAACTGTGCTTGGGGATATCAAGGGCTCTTATTCTGGAACGCAGACCAGCAACCCAGGTTACGCAGGCGATAGATGTACTGGTCACAGCATATTCCTACTCGGTTAAAGCTGGTATATACAAGGAATTAAAGAACGAAAAGACCACTGCAACTACTTCAACCAATGGTTCATCTCCTGGTAAAACCTACTGAATCTATTAGCCATGAATGCTCTAAAGAAGTTGCAATCTCTTAACACATCATGTACTCTTTTCAACGCTTGATTTCTCAAGATAACGAAAGACAAAGAGCATCTGGAAGCAGTATTAGTGAAGAAGAAGTTGAAATGGACCTACCATCTGGTTCTGCTGATGGGCAGCAAGAATCTCAGCTTTCGTCACCAGCCATTTCACCTGATGAGCTCTACAAGTTTGTGTTTGCTTCTGTGGAGGAAATGATGATTGATGAATCTGACTACCTAGTTGCTATCATAACTGAGTTCCTTCGCAGGTAAGATTAACTAAACTATTCATTATGTTTGTTTGTGATTACACATATAGAATCGAGAAGCTTGGTTTTGCGTTCATACCTTGATTCCCCTTTGTTGCAGTATAAGCGCAGAGAAACTCAAAGTTGATCTCAACATATATGTGATGACCCTCAGACTTTTAGCTCACAGTAAACGATTTGCAGAGCTGTCACTATTCGTCACAAACAAGGTTTGTCTTTAACTTCTTGTATGATCATAACACCTCGTCTATGGTTTCTTGTTCACAAAGTTTGGGTTACATCTCGATGCAGATAATCGAACCATCAAAGGAAGTAGCGCTCCAGCTTCTCGAGAGTGGTGGCCAAAACCTGCGGGTAAGGAAACTTGGGCTGGATATGTTGAGACAGCTCTCGTTGCACCACGAGTACATCTCCTCCCTTGTGCAAGATGGATACTATCTTGAAGCTCTGCGTTATGCTCAGAAGCGCAAGGTAACACACTTTCTTAACAGATCAAATTACATGTGGTGGCCATTTTGTTTGATTTGGTTCGGTTTAGTCCAACTAAAATATAGTTTTCCGGTTCGGTTTTGGATTAAAATTATCAGTTTCGCCTTGTTAATAAATACAGTATAATGTTTTAGTATTGCCTAAATGTGAATATGAAAATTTAATTTATTTCGGTTGGTTACATTAAATTCTGTTTCCGTTTTGAGTTTATTTGGTATGTTGCAAAATTGCAGGTGACGAGTGTGCGGTCATCGCTGTTTCTGGAAGCAGCATTCGCGTCGAATGATATGCAGCATCTGGCTGCAATTTTGAGAGTCTTGTCGGAAATGATTCCTGGATTTAAAGAAACTTCCGAGTATTACACATTCCATGGTCTTCTTAATGAGACCAGTTCCTCAGTTGCTGTTTGAGATAAAACTCCTTACCATGTTTTATGTTTTATAAAACCTAAATAATATTTGGTTTTCGTCTGGATCTTTATAAAGAGATGATGTTCTGGTTCCTTAAAATAACGATTAGTTTTCTTGTCAGAAACGAGAATCCTAACGTCAGTCTTCTTGTTTGGTTTCGGTAAAATATTTTTCCGCTCAAGTTTTTTTTTTTTTGAAATTTATGAGTAATTCAATTTTTAAAAGTTGATTTTGAGTTTTCTGTTCAACTATATCCTCAGTTTACATCTTTAACAAAATTTAAAAGTTTGGCTTTCATATCTCTAATCTAAACATAGCAAATTGATAAAACCATAATTAGATTCTGCTATGATTAAACAAAAATAAATTTGTGCAAACACTCTCCTCTACACACTGGTTGCTAAGTATTCAATTTGTCCAAAAGATGTGACTGAGACGCTTCAAATCTCTACTTTTCATTATTTTCCCATCAAGTCATCATCAACCATGTCTAGATCTAACCGTGTCCTATTTATCTCTGTAACACATATAGCCAGTATAATGCTCTCGACGATTTGATCTGCAAGTGTTCGTTTTTTAAATAGAAAACTGGCAAGAAATTAATTATGTGTGCTATAGCAATTTTTCTAATACAATAAAAACCCTTAACACATTCAGAAATTCATATGACCAGATGATAAAGCAGAGAAAACATGAATATAATCAAACAAATGTAGCATACAAATCCTATCGACTGTTTGTTTCCAAGTTTGTGAATCATTCATGAAACCTCCCAAACTTGATTTAACCAAACTAAATTCTAAAAATCATACAATGACAATGAAACTAAACATTGTATTCTCATAAGCAAAGACCACAACATAAAAAAAGTAGGTGAAAGGTAGTGACTCCAGCACAAAAGAAGTTACTTGATATGCAAGTAATAACTTTAGGAGATTCCTGACCTGCGTAGCTCCGCTTCCCCGTGTGCAAAGTGACATCTATCACCAAATGTACAGCTTCCTTTAGAGAATCTCTCACACATCTTCGTCTTGAAGTTGCTCCCTGGATGCGGTTTCCCTTCTGAACCAACCCCACCACCGCCGAGACCACCTGGTGGTGGTCTCCTAGCTGCCGAGTTAAACCTCCCAATCAGCTCCCTAACCATTACGCTCGCTTCGTTTATCTGCTCAAATGTTCCTTCAAGTTCAATGTTCTTCAGGTTCGGGTCTCTCTCGTGATCTTGAATCGTTAACTTTGCCCCTGTTTGACGACTTATCTGTTTAGAATTGACTCCACCTTTCCCAATGATTGCGCCTGCCAATGAAGCATCCACACTGATTTTTGCAGTAGCTGAGGCACCAAAGCTAGAGACATGGCCAGGACCAGAGTCTCCTCCTCTCCCTGAGAATCTCCCTCCACCACCAGATCCTTGCATGTTTCTTGAAACTTGAGGCATGGGTGGCGCCATGTTTGTCAGCTGTGCTACAGCATTGTACCCTCCGGGTACATAGTGCAAGAAATGGCAGTTATCTCCAAAAGGACAGCCAGAGGTGCTGCAACAAAAGCATAATAATTACATCAAAGAGTTTAAAATAAAAAACTAAATCGCCTTAAGATGACATGAGAGAACAAATGGTTAAAAGAAAGAGAACGTTAAAAAGGCGGTACGTTTAGTAGGAGAGAAGATACAAAGGGTTATGTTTTGCTTATCGATGAAGGACATGTTCACCAGTAATGATGTAAGAACCTTAGCCGACCATATATGACCATGACACAAACACAAATTCACTAATACGTTACCACCTACCAGAATACTACAGCAACTCTTACAGCTCATAGAAAAGACAAGTTTTGGGTTGATTGTGTATGTTTGAGTTAAATATTTCTAAATTATGACCCAGAGGCGCTTATCCGGTCCTAGTAAGAAGTATATTTTTAATATTGCAACTTTTTTTTTTTAATCTTGCTTAGCATGAACGGTTAAACGTACCTGTAAATGTAATAGCTACTAACCACTTCATTAGCAATTCAGCATAGAGTTTAACTTGCTAATTTTCAAGGATACACTTGCGGATGAAAATTTGAAGATTAATCCAGTTAAGAAAAAAGAGGATTAATAAGTAACCTGAAAAATTTAGTGCATGGCTTGGATTTGCTTCCTAAACCAGTTGATTCCATCTCTGTTTCAAAACATTTTAAGTGTTGTTTCTTTAGTTAAGACTTTTCTGAAGTTCAATAATATTTGATTTACACTCAATGAGTCATACATCTATATGAAATTTGAGACTTTAAAAAAAGATACAAAGCTGAATGATATTATGTAAGTTTTCTGGATTATTTAAAGATACCTCAATAACTAACAAAGGAAAAAGGCTAATTCAATCAGTAAACTTGCGTCCTAGTAAACCTCATGACTAACTTATTTTTGGGACAAAACCTCATGACTAACTAAAACAACATAAATAAACATACTTTTGCTAATTGGTAATAGTACGGAACTCAAATCGCAGAAATCAACACTAGGCAAAAGTCAATTGACCCCAAAGAATAATAATAATTATTATCCAAAATCAATAAAGATCACACATTTATCAGAGTTAGTGAAGCACTAGAAATTGAAAAGATTTGGTTTATAATTACAACAGGATTGTAAACAGACTCAAACACACAAGGGAAGATAGAGTGAAAAGAACTAACCTTGCTTAGACTTCTTAAACCCGCCGCCATTGAAGCCAGTATCAGGCCGTCCTCTCTTACGAGTATCCATGGAGGAATTACAGATCCGAAATCGAAACCCTTAGTATGTGTGTGTGGCTAGAGACCGAATCGTAGAAATCGAAATCGAAATCGGAATCGGAAATGGGAAGAAGATAAAAACAAATCTGAACCCTGAGGTGGTTGTCGCGATTCCGATTATTATTTTTAATTCGAAGCTTTAACCGGAGTCGGTCCAGTAAACAAACAATTAAGGTAAACCGGAATTGCAAAAAAAAAAAAAACACTTTCGTAGAAAGGAAAAAAAGAAAAAGAAAAGGAAGGTAAAAAAGGTGTCAACATCGCTTCCTGCGTTCATCTATTATTTGACAATTCAACAATCATCCTCTCCTCATCTTCTTCCCCTTCTCAACTCTCCGATGAACATCAAATCGCATCAATCATCATCTTCTTTCTCCCCCGATGGAATCTACTCAAACCCCGATTCTGTCAATCTCTACGAACTTTCTCCATCGTCTCCAGGTATGATGAATTAAACTCTAGGGGAGGAGGGGGCTAATCTTAATCCTTTACCTTCATGGGAGCTTCCATCGCTGTTTCCTTTCGTTTTTTTTTTATTACATGGTTCATTGCTCTATAGTTTTGATATTTCTACTTCTGTGGTATGATTTTAACTACTCCAGCAACCTGAATAGAGATTACAACGAAATCGGATGCAAACTGGTGTATCTTATCAAGTTTTGAGATGATTACGATTCAGCAAGCACCCATGAATCGAAGATGAATGCGAAAACAAAGGAGGGGGGCAAAACTGTTTTCTGTAAGTTACATATGGCCTTCCTCTGTTTGTTATAATGATTATTAGCTCTCCTAAGGCTGCTCTTAATACTTACAACACCTGCATATATACACCTGAGTTCTTTCTTCGAATCCTTTAGGACATTGAATGACATAGAAATTTGTTTTGATTCTGTAATGTGAATAATTGCATGTTTGGTTTGGTTCAAGGTTTTGCTTGAAGAAACCAATAAACTGTTTTGCACCCAGAAAAATCAAACAAACAAAGGAACATCAACTTTATGCATTTTGATGGCAGGTCTAATTATCCCTTTGGAGAGAAGTAGGCTCAGGTACATTTACATGGCTTAATCATTAGTCACAGGTTAAATTCTCTAAACCTCAAACATTGTTGTTGCTTACAAGCTTAATCCCTACCTCCTCCCAAGCCTTCTAACAAATTCTTTCATACATTTTTGGTAAAAACCGTAACTTAATTGAAGAAGAAGAAGAACAAGACTGGCTCCTTTCCATCTCCTGAGCTGCTGCTTAAAGAAAAAACAAAATACAAGAGTCCTTGGTGGGTTGATCATGACCAAACACCATCAGTTACTGACAGCTTTCCCATCATCCCTGTTGCATTGGATGGTGGTCATGCGAATACGGTGGGTCTCCATCTGGTGAGTTAGAGAAAGCAGTAAACCATTATAAGTCAAAATCATGTTTGCAATAGAGAAAGCACAGTCAAAAGTTCCAGAACAAGACCCATATTTTTAAGCTATTCATGTATTTACAGGCTAGAGAGTAGAGACTATTGTCTAAGTAAATCATGTGTAACATTTTTATTTGTGGGATTACTTTTGTAATTATCCTTGATATTATCATTGGAGCACAGAATTCAAAGGCAAATACAAGACTATTCTGAGATTGCAAACAAAAAGAAACATTGTTTTTGCTATTATTACCAATTTCACCATCAGATGTATCAGCAAGCCTTGCAATGGCAGCAATAAGCGCCTGTTCATGTTCCTGCATTACAACACAACTTTTTGTTATTTTCCTTAAAAACACTCGCAGTAGCCAGTAGTAAGGGTATTAGTCTCAAACCTTGAGCATTTTCTTGGCCTTATCAAGCTCAAAAGGATCAGGATGAGTAGAATCGAAAACTCTCTCCACCTAAACCAAAGCTTTGATGTTAGAACAGCCGTTGAGCTTTAATAGACACAACAGATAAAAAAAAACTAACCTCCTTCACAAGCAAGTCTGTGTTGAACAATTCAATATTATCACCACCACCGTTCTGATGTGTTGGTGGTGGTAAAAGTTCTCTTCTCGGTTGATGAATTCTTGGTCCTCTCCCTCTTCCAAAATGACTCTGGTTTCTTCGGTTGCCACGGATTGATCCACTTCCAGGTCCAGTGTTTAAGGCTACCCCACTATCTTCCCCATCCCACCTTATATCTTCCGGCGGAATCTATAATCAAAAGTAATGTCAGCTATTATCTCCTTGAGATCAACCCGTTCCCACGTTTCATTTACTGAAAAAAATATTCATGTAAAGCTTACTTCCTTGAGATCAACCCACTCCCACGTTTCATTTACTGCGTTTATATCATACACCAACGCATGCCGACCCTGTGTGAATTACAACAAGTCAATAAACTGCAGAACACTTGAACCAATGTTCAAATGTTAGTACCTCAACTGCATTGTACTGGGTTATAATTGCTTCATAAAAATGATTGTCTTCAGGCCATTTTGTCCACACTTTTCTTCCGACAAGTGCTTGAGCAGATTCATTTCCTGATATGCCACTGGACACGACACGGCTATTGAATGACCTATTTCCAGCTGGACCAATTGATGGATGATACTGCATTCATATTATCGATTAATTTATCAAAAGAAAACATAAAACATAGAGAGAGAGAGAGAGAGAGAGAGAGAGAGAGAGAGAGAGAGAGAGAGAGAGAGAGAGAACAGAAAAAACACACTTTCGACTAAAAACAGAAAACTTACAGATGGGAATGTCTTCTGTTTCTTTCGGGAAGCTGAGAAAGTTGGACTAGGAACAACATCAAACCCCTGATTCGTTGCATGTCTCGAAGGAACTTGGCTTCCACCTCCCTGTCTCCAATCTCTGATACAGTTCCAATGGTATAACATATTATAATAAAAGGAAAAGCATGATAAGTCACTAGTATGTGCAGATAAAAAATCTGACCTTATCCGTAGGATAGTATCGTCCTTATTGACCCTACTCAGAAGCTCTCGATGCTCGTCATCAGATACTCTCAATTCTTTACGCAACTCTGTTATCAAGCTTTCTTTATCCTAAATTGTAAAGCCAGTAGAATCCATAGATTTAGTCATGAGACTAACAGAGTAAACACATAGTAACCTAATCAACCCAAAAGGTGGAAGAGAGAGTACCCAAGAAATAGCATCAGACTGCGCTTTAAAAGCCCTTAAAACAGCAGTATAAGCTTCCTGCTCAAGTTGATGAATTTGCGCCTCCATATCACTATCTAGTTAGGTAGAAGATTAACTTTAAGGCCAACCCAACAGATAATTAAACAAGAAGAAAAAGGCTGCAGCAATATAAACAACATACCACAATGTTCCCCTTAACTCAATAAAGCTCAACACTTTTCTCCAAATCGTAAACCCTATCCTCAGTTAACCATTACCTAAACCCTCTTTTTTAAAAATTCCGTGCCTAAACCTAACTGCAACAGTATTTAAAACTTTCTCAAAACCCTAATTCGATAAATCACGAAAGCTATATACTTTCTCCAAACCCTAAAACCCTATCTCCTTTAACCATTCCCTAAGCTCTCTTTTTTAAAGTTCCGTGCCTAAAGCTATCTGTAACAGTATCCAATTATGCAGGACCCTCTCAATAAGCAGATTTAGCTAAGAGAAGGCTCTTAGTTGCTCGAACAAGATTCATTCAAATGTGGGGGGGAAATTGTTATACATACCTCTGATTTCAGAAGCTTGAAGGAAAACCCCACAAAGAGGGTTTATTGTTCTTCACAGATTCAGATACGAAACCCTAGAAAACTCGAAGCGGAAAACTTGACCCGCGAAAAGCAATTGGTGGGTTTTAGGGTTATCGGAAGGGGAAATTGGAGAAAAGGAAACGATTTTTTTGCTACCCCTCTTGAGAGAAATGATCCTTTAAGCGAAGGGCACAGAGAGCTACGGATCGATTTTCACCGGGGACTCGGATGGGGGATGGCGTCGGTATCGCCGAACAGTCGTTTTAAAGACGAAACGACGCGTTTTGTGAAAATAAAAACTTATAAGGCCCATTAAGAAGAGTAATTTCGGTCCATGTAGCCCAATATGATCTTCACTAACACCTCTCTTTTGATTTATTAGGTGTCTCAACTAGGAATTTGAATTGATTTATATTAAAATAACAAATATTATTATTCTGTTACAAAAAAAAAAAAACAAAAAAAAAAACAAAACAAATATTATTATTCAAAAAAAAATTAATAACATTTAAAATCTAGTATTATTGAACTTTTAATTTCATAAAACACCTTTGAATTCACTGTTATTGAACAAAATTAATAACAAAATTTAAGTTGAAGATTTTAAAATGGTTAAGACCATGACTAACCCTCCTAAGAGCGATTCTTATTTTTTCTTATATTTTAATTAAGAAAAATTAGAAACCGTCTATTAGATAAGAGATATAAGAATCGTATTTTAACCAAAAAAATGTTAAATCATGAGTTAAGAATCCAGGATAAAAGACTGGAGTTAATCATGTTCTAAGTGTTTTCAAAATATTTGGGAGGAAATTTTTAGTTATAAAAATAAAAATTCAAATCCCATAATTATAGATGATATTTTAGAGTGTTTTACGAAAATAACACCAACATTTTCAATTCTCCTACAATCATCTGTAAACTCATTAATAATCAAATCATTTAAAATTTCAGATTTTAGAGTGATTTTTTCCCTTATCAGACTCTGAACCTCTAAAATTTTAACACAATCACTGTCTCAAAATGTTGGTTTTCTAGATATTGGTGGGAATGTTAAAAAAATGGAAGCTCTTGTTTCACACCCATACTCTATTTTCTCTAGTAAACATTGGCTTATTGTTTCGTTTCAAGACCGAATGGCCTAAACATGAATAAACCTTATAAGGAAGAACCCAAAAAAATAAACAACCACTAGCGTTACGTTTTGCCGCAACATCCACCTCTTTTGCCACTCTCCTGCTCACTAGGAATAATAATCCTTGTCCCCTTTAAAAGACTTGAGTTTCCATCAGCATCATCATCATCATCAGCCGTTAATGATTTCTTGCTGATTATACGATAAATCTCAGTTAAGATAGTCAAAAACGCGGTCTCAACATTGGTAGCTTCGAGAGCAGATGTTTCCATGAAGAACAAGTTTTCTCTTTCTGCAAACTCTTGTGCATCTTCTGTTGGCACTGCTCTTAAGCTTCCGAGATCACATTTGTTTCCTATTAGCATAATCACTATGTTTTTGTCCGCATGTCCTCTTAATTCTTCAAGCCATTTAGCCATGTGATCAAATGATTGACGTTTGGTCATGTCGTAGACTAACATTGCCCCAACAGCTCCACGGTAGTATGCACTTGTCACCGCTCGGTATCTGTGAAAAGAGGAACGATAACAGTTTGATTTTATGTATGTTTGAGTAATAGCCTTAAAGAGAGTTATGATCAATCTCTAACATAGAATATATATTTGTCAAACCTCTCACATAGCCATGTTGCATTTGACATGACATATAAGAGTAGAATCATCTAAGTACTAGCTCATGATTGTCCAATAGAAGTTTAGACTAAAAAGTAGATGGGGAAACTTAATTTATGAATAATTACTAATACTGAATCAGTAGAGACTAAGGTTTATATGAATAACGCTGACATCTTACAATTAATCCAGAAGATTATAACCTAATTTCCATATATACTAACACTGAATCAAATATATAGTCTGATATTGTAAAACATGCTATTCCAACAATCACCAAACTAGTGTTTTTACAGACAATGAATAAATGTCATAACAACATTATAACATCCATGCATGCATTTCATGTTACTCTCTCAATGAATGATTTAAGATCATAACCAAAACGGAAGTAGTAGAAGTTAGCAAACCTTTCTTGACCAGCGGTATCCCAAATCTGAGCTTTGACGGTTTTGTTATCAATGACAAGCGTTTTAGTCTGGAACTCAACACCGATTGTAGCTTTAGAATCGACACTAAACTCGTTCCTAGCGAACCGAGCAAGCAGCTGAGTTTTACCAACCGCTGAATCGCCGATCAACACGACTTTGAATACGTAATCGATCTTTTGGTTGTAATCTCCATACAAGTTAGACATCGTTTGTTCTCACCTTCTTTTTGACAAATAAAAACAGATATAATACACACGCAGATAATTTTCCAGATCACGACGTGAAGAGTTTTGGATTAGTATTGCACGCATAATCTACCATGAACAGGACAAGAAACTTAGATCAAGATGGACGTAGGATGAGGAGGACAATGATTACATACGGTGGTTAGGCATTTTGATACGTAGACAAGGAGAAAGATTAACCCTAAAGCCAAGTTCATATTAACTTATTGCCCTAAGGTCACCGGTTCAATATTCTAACCGGCTGTCTTCATCAATCCCATTGTTACCGGGAAGCCGATTAACAAAACTCAAGCAAATCTTTATTTATTTATTTTTAAATATAAAATGGAAGCAGAGTGAATGAATATATATATATATATATATATATATATATATATATATATATATATATATATATATATATATATATATATATATATATATATATATATATATATATATATATATTTTCTTAATATTTGATTTGAAATCAGTAAAAAACAAATACAGTAAAACCTCTATAAATTAATAATAATGAGATTTTAAATTTTATTAATTTGTAAAGATATTAATTTACAAAATTTTATTTATTTAGATTTTTTAATTTAAGATATATTCTTCTTTTTTGGGCAACAAGATATATTTATTCTAAGATAAAAAAAATATTTGATTTTTATGTGTATACATTAATTATTAGTTTTTGAAATTTGACATTTATATTACTTATATTATATTATTGGTGTATATAATATATATTACATAGAAGTTAAATGTGATTTTAGATATATATTACCAAATCTCATCAAAATATGAAGTATTAAAAAATATAAAGATAATTTCAGTGAAAACATAAAACAAACGGGAGAATTTCATTTATACCACATTTCATGTACCATAATTCAGATTTACCTTCTTTTGGAAGACATTTTCATTAATACCTAGAACACTTATCAGTAAATGACATAATTACCCATAAGGAGCGAAGACCAGATCTATCCTATCTTAGGAAGGCCATCACCACCGTCGCCTGCTCCGGCCACGCCGCTGCTTCCGGCGGTTCAGAAGACACAATTCACCTCGACTCCCTCCTCGACCACAACCACACAGCTTCAATCACCGCCCTCTCCTTCTACACGCCCTCTTCCTTCTCCTTCCCTCGCAATCTACACGCCCTCTTCCTGATCAGGTACTCACTTTTCATTGTCTTTCTTCTTTGCTTGAGGACATGATTCTAATCTCTGTGTAATGGTGACTCTAGGTTGGTATGACAAAGACTGATGCTTGCTGAAATTAACCCTGACGTAGTACTTGAGGTATGTTTCCTATTTGATGTCTTAAATCATGGGGTGTAAGCATAGCTGATGCTAGTTTATAGGTTGTTTATATCCTATTTAAATAAAAAGATGTTTGCAATGGGTGTGTTTGATTTGAACTCAATTATTATTAAGTAGGAGGTCCTTGATGTATGTTTTTTGTTTCTTATGTTCTTTCGTGATATTTTATTTC
Source organism: Eruca vesicaria subsp. sativa (assembly GCA_932364175.1). Taxonomy (NCBI): domain Eukaryota; kingdom Viridiplantae; phylum Streptophyta; class Magnoliopsida; order Brassicales; family Brassicaceae; genus Eruca; species Eruca vesicaria. The sequence goes on from CAKOAT010319599.1 coordinate 110,877, forward strand.
TGTATGCTGAGTATTGTTAGTTTTACACCTGGAGAAGAGAATTCTATTTATGCGATATCTATTTTATTTTTCCTAGAGTTTCACAATGAACATAACAACAGTGCAAGGCTTTGAAACCTTCACGTCGAGCTTGAAGAACAAGTCATTCTGTCCTAACAAGGAGGGCAGTGGTGTGGATCTTGTTTTGAGTTGTGTCGATAATTATGAAGCAAGGATGGCTGTTAATCAGGGAGCTCTGATTTTTCACTCTAGAGATATGGCTTTCATTTTGTTACAAATTTCACATAGTTCTTACTTCACCTTCAAGCTTTTTAATATAATTCAATCACTCACAGCATTTGGTTATCCTTTGATGTATAGGCATGCAACGAGTTACGTCAGACATGGATGGAGTCAGGTAAATAGTATGAAAAGCTTATAATTCACCAATGCTGATGGTGACAAAGAATATGATATTTTGTGCAGGTGTTTCCGAAGATGTTGTTTCAGGTCACATACAGCTTCTGGTTCCTGGAGAAACTGCTTGTTTTGCTTGTTGCAGGTAAGAATCCAGTAAAGGAAGGAGAAAAAACTGACATCAGTTTTTTTACTCCATCGAAGAACACCAGTCCGGTCAGCAAATGCATTAACAGAGCAGTGACGCAAGTTTACAGCTCCAGAATCTTCAGAGCCCTGAAAATAATGAAGCTTAAAGTTAATCTAAACAGTTCAAACACAGCTCTCGATTACTTTCTTTATCACTGAGTTCTAGACAAAATGTGTAATTACCAGAAGTAGTCCATGAAAGTGATCATGATATACTAACTGCACATCTTTTCTTACCTGTTTCTCAGAATTTATAAATCTTTTATAGGGGATTATAACATTATTTATATGAACTTATAAATATAAACTTAAAGAAATTTGTCAACGTTTTTTTAAATAGACTTAATAAAATTGTTATAAGGACTAAAAATAATTTATAAGACTTTATAAAATCCAGAAAACTTATAAAATCATCTTATAGAATGTTGACAAAATTTTATGAAATAGATTTAGAAACTCTTATAAACCTTATAAAAGATTATATTGTTATAATCCCCTATAAAATCATTTTATAACGACTTATAAACTATTTATAAGGTTTAAAAGTCCATTATAAGTGTTTATAAATAATTTATAAGGGTTTATAACACATTAATAAGGTATCTACATTTATAAGAGTTAATATATAATATATATAAAAGTTTATATATCATTTATAAAGGTTTATAAGGGTTCATAAACTAATTTATGAAAGCTGATAAACTAATGTATAAGAGATTATATTTTGATTTACAAGAGTGTATAAATTGATTCATAAGGGTTGATAAACGGATTTATAATACTTTATAAAACTTCTACAGGAGTCTATAAGTTAATTATACATATTTATAAACTAATTTATAAAGCTTTTTAAATCACTTGATTTACAAGAGTGTATAAATTGATTCACAAGGGTTGATAAACTGATTTATAATACTTTATAAAACTTCTACATGAGTCTATAAGTTAATTATACATATTTATAAACTAATTTATAAAGCTTTGTAAATCACTTGAATCTAGCTTTTATAAACTCTTTTAAATGAAAACTCTTATAAATTGTTTTATGAAGATTATTAAACTCTTTTAATATTTTGTAGAAATCCTTATAAATAGATTTATAAACCTTATAAATAGATTTATAAACTCTTATAAATTGGTGATAAGTTCTTGTACATGGTTTTATAAACACTTATAAATAGTTTTATAAACCTTTATAAATTAGTTTATAAGTCTTTCTAATTTAGTTTATAATCATTGTATAAGTTATTTATCATAGTTTTTTGGTGCGAAAGCAATGAGCTTTCTTTATCTACTTACTTATAGTGGTAAGTGAATAATCATCTCAAGAAGAATTTGCCATATCTTTTTGTTGATACTGTTGTTTTAGCCAACAGTGATGGTTGAAAACTGATCAGATTTTTGTTTATAGAATGAGCTTTTATAATGGGTCTATAGGTGTTTACTGACTTTGGTGTATGGCTAGCTTAGTTATTCTTCGTCTTTTCCCTGTGGTAAAAACCATTTTTGAAGTTCTTGTTCCATTGAAACGGAATTTGCTGAATCATTTGGCTTTTGTCAAAAATGCAGGAGTCATAAAAAGCAAGTCTTCTGAATCAAAATTCAAACACACGCATATTCACCCCCTTACACCCCCAAGCAGTATCCTCCAATTGTCTAGAAACCTTCGAAGGGAAACACCAAATCTGATGACAAACTTTTAAATCTTTTGTGGTCTTTGTGTCGTTGTGATTGTGTTTTTCTTCTTTTTGTTTCCATGTAAATCTTGAAATTAGCAATCTATATATAGAAAGTTTTGTCCTTTTGACAGAACTTCCACTTGTTATATGTATACCTGTGCCGTTCCTTGATGTTTCTGTTCTTTTGACATAAGCAAATGGTGTTGGTATGTAATAGGAGGGAAAGGTGGGAACTCAATAGTGTTGGTGGTAGCTATTGTTGTGCCTATTATAGTCGCTGTTCTGCTTTTCATAGCTGGTTATTGTTTCCTTGCAAAGAGGGCAAAGAAGATTTACCACACAACATCTGCATTTGATGGTAAATATTTCTAAGTGTCAACAGTCCTTTTTGGGTTTGATTTTTTATTAGTTTCAATCCCTAGCTCTTAAAATTTGCATTGTTGAACAGGAGATGATATAACAACAGCAGAGTCGCTGCAGCTTGATTACCTGTGCCTAGGCAACCAGGTCTTTGCTTTCCAAGTAGACCGGAAAAAGAAAAAGATCTGCTTGATTCAGCCCAATATACAACAACCCAATCTCTCGTAGGGTCTATTGATGATGCCTTGATCACATATGTGTATCCTCGTTGAAGACGAACGTGTACCGTCATGCCTGGTCTCTAAATCAATTAGTTTTGAAAATACGATGTATTGTAACTATTTGTATTGTTATTATAGCCTCAAGCATATATGAGTTGTCTAATATGCGATAATGATGAGGATGATGGCAACTCTTGTTTAATCAAGTCTATATGGTCAAGGTAGATGTCAGAAAAACCTGAATCATGTTTTAGTTGTTACTTCCCATTGCAAGCCCTGTCAGGAAGGAGATAATCGATTGTATGATAATTTATAACGGTTTATAAGGTATGTAGATAATTTATAAATGTTTATAAAAACAATTTATAAAGATTATATACATTTATAAAGGTTTATAAAACATTTTATAAAGATATTTAAAATTATTTGTAAGTCTATACCATTTATAAAGGCTTATAAAACAAATTATTAAATCTATAAACCATTTATAAATGTTTATAAGAAAATTATCAAAAGCTTATAAATAATGTTTTTTTTTTTTTATGCAGAGCCGGTCTCTTGAAGGATGTCAGAACAAGGAAAAACTTATAATGACACCTAAATAATGGTTTGTATGATAATTTATAAGGGTTTATAAGGATATGTAGATAATTTATAAATGTTTATAAAAAACAATTTATAAAGATTATACAACTTTATAAAGGTTTATAAATTTTTTTTATAAAGATATGTAAAACTATTTGTAAGTCCATACCATTTATAAAGGCTTATAAAACAAGTTATTAAATTATTTGGATTATTTGTGTTTGCAAGAACGGAACATCTATAATGATTAATAAAACTATTTACGTGTGTTTATATGAGTTTATAAAACCTTGTATGAACCGTTTAAGAAGTTGATAAAAGACTTATAAATATTTATAAACTATTTATAAAGGTTTATAAAACTATTTATAAGGGTTTATAAAACTATTTATAAGAGTTTATATGTCCATACTATTTATAAAGGTTTATAAAACTATTTATAAGGGTTTATAAAAACATTTATTAAGTATATAATATTATAAGAGTTAATATATTATATATAAAAGCTTATATGTTATTTATAAAGGTTTATAAGGGTTCAGAAAACTGATTTATGAAATCTTATAAACTGATTTATAAGATATTTTATTTTGATTTACAAGAATGTATGAACTGATTTATAAGGTAGTTTTCTTAACACTACTCCCACTAGCACTTCTTGAATTCAACTGTCTGCTAGCAACCTGTGAATTGATTTTGCGCTTGACATCATACTAACTCTGTTTCTCCTTGTCATCTGTTATAATATTATTTATAAGCCATTTATAATTAGTTATATTTTTTTATAAATAAGCTTATAAGCCTTTCTAAATTAGTTTATAAACATTGTATAAGTCATTTATAATCATAGATTTTATATAGAATCTATAAGGTTTTATAAATTAATTATAAGGTTTTATATAGGCTAATAAGGGTTTATATGTTTATAAAAAGTTTATATAAGATTATATGGCTTTATAAAATGTTTATAATGGGGTATGAAGAATTTGTATAAAGGCTTTATAAGAATTTATAAAAAGTTCATAAATAGTTTAGAGGCTCTTCTACTTGTAGATAATCAAATCCGAGAAAATTCACTTGTTATATAGCGTATGCAAATTTCAAAAACAATAAAAAAGACAAAAACTGATCACCAAGAAAATGTAAATACATTTGTTTGGTAGATCACAATTTTGTTTACTGTGGTACAGTTTTGTAGTAAAAGAAAAAAGAAAAGAAAAAAAGAAAAGAAAAAAAAGTGTAATTACGTGAACAGGGTAAAGAGCATCAAACCCAAAATAAGTACGTGCAGCGCACAATTAATGGGACCGGTTCTACTTCCGTAGAGAGGAAGCAAACTCCCTGAAGTTTTTTTTAATCATAAGCTAGAGCAAGCATTAAGCCAGTGGTACATAGGCTCACACCTGAACCATGTCATTTGCCTTTTTGCAAAGTTCCTGCACATCAATCAACCAAACAAGCTGAATATGAATTCGTGGGCAGAAGCTTATATGTAGAGGGAATCACCTGGATACTTGCTGAAATTTGTTCAAAAAACTATAAAATTCTCCAGGGGAGCTTACACCTCCTTGTCGCCGACATTTCAGAGGCAAGACCATGAAGAAGTAGAGTAAAATCAGAGTCACTGACCAAAAGCTACATGCCAGAGGCAAGACCATGAAGAAGTAGAGTAAAATCAGAGTCACTGACCAAAAGCACAAGTGTAGACTTTATTACAGGATTCTTTACTATGTTCATACCTGCGTCCATCCAAATAGCATAAGCGATCTAAGTAACGAGCAGCAACTCATGATCCTTTTTAGTTCTTCTTCTGTTACTTTTATACACCACGAGAGGTCCAAATAATGCAACCTCTTACAATATTTAGCGAGCAAAATAGCAGTTTCTTTACCAACCTGTTAATCAAACACAAACATACACAACAACACAACTCTTTTAATCACTTGGAAGAAACCAGCTTATATAAAGAGGATGAGACTTTTATGTACTAAACACACACTCACTTCTCTGACATTGTTTAGGCAGAGGTTGTTAAGAGAACCACCACAAACTTCAAGAAACACGGCTACACCTTCATCACTGACAAAGACAGGACATAGATTGGTATTAACAACAATAGACAGAAATTATGTTAAAAAAGAAAACAAATGGTGAGACTTGAGCAAACCTGAATCGGTTTCTTGTAAATTTGACTGAGTTCAAAGATCTGCAACCATCTGTAATCTCTTTTAGTGAAGCACCCGTCAAATTATCCAACTCTGAGAGGTCAAGAGCTTCCAGGTTAGGAAAATATCTCCCAACAGTCCAAAGAGTTCCATCATTCACCCCTCTTATCACCATAAAGAAAACTCAAAAAAACATTAGTTCAAGTAGACAAAAAAACCATCCAACTAGTTCCATGATTCAAACTTACATGCAAGAAGCTAGAGAAAGATCAGTGAGACTAGACCCATGAGAAGTACAGAACCCAACAACAACATCATGAATCCCTTCAAGTCCAGCAACCGAGAGAAATAATCTCCGGTGTTACCATGTGTGATGCCAATGCCTGGTGAGCCACCATCGAAGAGGGCTTCGCATGCATTAATTATGGGTCATACTTCAACAAAATAGAGATCAAAATAAGTGTTTTATTCAACACTATATTCTCAAGTTTGAATCTTTAATTAAAAACTCAGACTTTATAATGGTATATAAAGCATATAACTCAATCATGAACGGAACAGGCACTAAGAAATCTAACTGCTAATTAACTGCTAATGGGGTGTTGTTTGCATCTGAGAAAGAAAAAAACAATACTGATAAGAAAGCACATGGATTTGAAGTTTCAAGAGCATGGATTTTAAAATATGCAATGATTAAGTCAACAAAAAAAACCATATCTTATGTACTAAACTGAAATTTTAAAGTCTTGAACCTTCTTAATATCAGGTCTAGGGTAAGGATCTCTGTGGACATGAGGCCATTCAACAGCATCTCTTGATACAACAGGGAAGTCACTTCCAATCCGATGTGATTCATCATCTTCTCTGTTCAGTTCATCCACACGACGGTCGAATTCCGGTTTCAGAGACTCGAGCTCATTGATTACAGACCGCAACTTCTGTAGTACAAAAAATATCCACATTTGAGAATAGCCGACACTAGAACAACACTTGGAAGGCTAAAAATAAAGATACCTGACCTTCCTGCTCCCAAGTCTGGCTTGTGGAAGCGATGCCTGGTAATCTTGATGGAAAGGAATGGTTTCAGAAATCAAACTGCGAGAGAAAGAACAAAACTTGTAGCTCTTCAATGGAAGAATATATGCAAAAGTCTCAAAAGTACACATACTAATATTTTTTCTCCTCACCTTGAATATCTAAGAAGCATAATATACAAATCAACAACATTCTTCTCTTCTCGGTATATGCTGGCCTGTGCAATATAGAACCCAATAAATCAATTAGCTGCTTTGAAAAAAAAGAGAATCATACAACTGTAACGCTTCACTACTACATATCTCTCTACTAGATTATTGTCTTCTTTTGTAACTAAAAGAGAGGTTCTGAGCCTATAGGCCCTTAAATTAACTTTCATATGAAGAGTATACCGGGCTCGAACTTTGATGTTTTAGATCTAGTTCTAAAGTTCTTAACCACTGTGACAACTCCTCGTTGGTTCTCTACAAGATCATTGGAACAAAACCTTACGGAACTTGGGACGATTAGGTTTACACGGAACGTAGAAATCAAATCACTGATCCAATAAACTATCAAAATCTAATTGATAAGCTAATTGAGATGGAGATTCGAATCATCGGAGCAAACCTGACGGAGAAGATTATCGGCGATGCGGTAGTAGTTACGAAGAGGAATACGGTTATCGACCTCGATCTTACGAGCCACCTTATTCAGATCAATCTTCATCTTCACCTGTATCTGATGATTTCAGTCACTTCTCCGGCTAAAGGATCAAAGAAAGAACGCGTGAGGTAGAGAAGAATCAACTGTCTCGTTTTCGTTTTTCAAACAAATGTCGACATGATTACCTACGAAAATCAAAAGTCCGTCTAGCAAAACCGAGTTCGCCGGGGATCGTCGAGTTAATCGGAGATCGGCGAATCCCTTGGAGTTCTTCTTCTCATGACCGGAGAAGAAAAGAGATGGAGAATATGTTTGATTTATTAAGGGCTAGTATGGTCTTTTGCCTATCAAAATTTTAAGTGTAAAGTTGGTTAATGTAAAAGTGAAATATGGTATCATCAAAGTGCTAGTTTCAGCAATTTCCCAAAACAAACAGTATAATGATATGTTCTTTACTTATATAAAACTAGGTGTTTTGCCCGCACTTGCGGGCTTAATAATTTTACTAATATCTATAAACAAATATATAATCAATTTAAGTAAATTATAATAAATTATTGTGCATACACTCAAAACATTTAATAATAATCTAAACAGATTCTTTCTATATATAAAATTTTTCATCATCATATAAATAATTATCATTGCACAAATTAAATGTGAAGTTCTCATAAATTTAAAATATTTAAAAAGAAATTAATATGTTTTCTAGACATAACAAAAAGAAGTATAATAAAATTAACTTTAGTAATGTTTTGGATAACACAATATAAATTATCTATACATATATTCTTTGCAAATTAATTTTTTCATAATTAAATATATATTAACAAATATAATTATTTTTAAAGGTTAATAAAGACTTTATAACATAATATAAAAAAAGTTAGATAAGGATAATTATCAAATTCATGAAATTCGTTTTTAATTTAGAATTAATTATAGATTGACAAATATAATTATTTTTCAAGGTTGATAAACATAATAGAATTTTTTTTTTAAATAAGGATAATTATCAAATAAATGAAATTCGTTTTTAATTTATAATTAATTATATATTAACAAATATAATTATTTTTCAAGGTTAATAAAGACTTTATAACCCAATATAAAATAGTTTTAGATAAAGATAAATCTAAAATCAATTGAAATTCGTTTTTTATTTATGTTTAATTATATATTGATATTTTGAATTATTCATTAAGGGTATAAACGATATTAACCAGTCTAACTTTTAACGTGAGAGCTCCGTTGCGAAAAATCACTTCGCAAATAATAGTATAGATAGATATTAATATAGATAAATATAATAAATATATGACAAATCAGTAAAAATTATCTAAAATCATGTAAAAGTAGATAAATGAATAAATTATAATATTATTCATATAAATTCGTTTTTATATATAATAAATTATATATTAAATTATTGAACATATGACACATAAGCAATATTAGCTAAAATTATGGAGCATGTGACAACTAAGCAAATTTACTTCTTAAATAATAGTATTCGTTTTTTATTTATGTTTAATTATATATTGATATTTTGAATTATTCATTAAGGGTATAAACGATATTAACCAGTCTAACTTTTAACGTGAGAGCTCCGTTACGAAAAATCACTTCGCAAATAATAGTATAGATATTAATATAGATAAATATAATAAAAATATGACAAATCAGTAAAAATTATCTAAAATCATGTAAAAGTAGATAAATGAATAAATTATAATATTATTCATATAAATTCGTTTTTATATATAATAAATTATATATTAAATTATTGAACATATGACACATAAGCAATATTAGCTAAAATTATGGAGCATGTGACAACTAAGCAAATTTATTTCTTAAATAATAGTATCTCTATAATATTACTAGCTGACCGGCCCGCACCCTGTGCGAGCATAAGTATGTTCAAAAAATTATTATAATAGTGTATCGGTTTAGAAGTAACGGACGGTACATCATCATACTAACATGTTTTGGAGAAACCCTACACCATGGAAAAAAGTCGATACTCAATATTTGACATTATATGAGAGGGTATAAAATAACGCACATGGTGCGAGCAGTTATTGTGTGTATGTATAATTGTAAAGTCTCAAAATAATTAGTGTGTTTTACGAAAATATTTTCATTCGTCATCTAATGGATTTGCTAAGACTTCTTATAAATAGTGTACAGTTTTAGAAGTAACAGATTTTATATTATCCTTTGTAATTAGAATTGTATTGTATATATGTGATAACTATTACTTTCATTTACTCCATTCTTTGAAGTCTTCACCTTTTAATAAAAGTTAACTATTACTTTCATTTAGTTCATTCTTTGAAGTCTTCCACGACTCTGTAAAAAACAAATATTTCTCAATGAGGGAACATGTTACTCAACAATACAACATTAAATCAGACAAGTTACTTACTTTTGCCTCTCAAATCCAGAAGGGTACTATAATGAAGGTTACTCTAGAAATAGAATAATTTATTTTTGGAAAAATCGCATAAAAAACATTCGAGGTGGCAACCACTTACACTTTATACCCTGAGAGTATTTTACAAGCACTTTAAACACTCAAGTTGGCAACTTTAGCATATTAAACCTCTAATCTGGCTTACTTGTACATCAAGTTAAAAATGTGACCGGTACTGTTCAAAATCGATGGCGTGTCGGTTTGTGTTTTTTTTAAAAAAAAAAAATTATTTTACTAATAAATAAATATAAAAATACGGAAAATATAAAAATTCATTAAAAATAATTAAAAATTGAAAAAATCATAAAAAATCATAAACATTAAAAAAACACAAAATAATTAAAATTATATTCTGCTTTCAAGTTATTTAAAAATTAAAAACACACAAAAAAATTATTGAGTTTGCATGTAATTTCTTACTTATATAATGTTATAGATAATATAAAACTGAAACCAAAACCAAGCCAAAAATTATATTATACACGTATTTATTTACTTTTAGTCAAGTTAGGTGATTTAAGTATCATATTATAATACGGAATATAGTTGTAAGACGATATTTAAAAAAGGTAAATATAGTATGTGTCTTAGGTTAGAATTATAAAACTGATTGGTTTACTTGAATCGTGTGTGATTTGTTTACTTTAGTTGCCTTAGCTACTGGATATCTGGGGCCTTTGTTTGTTTCGTTAACACCATTTTAAACCGTTCATTAACAAAAGAACCAAGTGAAACACATAATGTTTCTGCTTTACCAAATAACCGATAATATGTAAAAACAGGGGAAAACATATCTTATATGTTTCTAAATTATTAGTGAGGACTACTTGTGAATTTATCGAGAAACATTTTGTTTATTGAAGACAACTTCATCTGCTGCTCCTGCACTCTTCTGGTGCGTTTGGTTTTTTATAGTTATAGTTTATTTCTTGGCCTAAGAAGTAATGATTTGTTTTTCTTTAAAAAAAAATTAATGAACCGAAATGTTAGAATTGAATTTGGTTGCGTTAAAAAATCTTCATTACGCATTACGTTTTTAGCAGTTTTTGTGTGTTTAAAATCTTCTTGAGATGATTAAAAAAACAGTTCTGTTTTTGAATATGTTAGTGGAGTAAGAGATCATGTATGTAAGTGCACACTGGTCTTGCCTTTGTGAAATCTATTTGTCAAACTTTAATAGTTTTCAATTAAAGAGAATAATATACCTTATTAGTATAAAATGCCTCTCTGCAAAATGTGGCGGAACTAATCCACAAACATTATTGCTTCGATTAAAGATTCTAGTACTGCTCAAGGTAGAGTTTTGTTGGCTTGAGATTATTTTAATATAATTCAAAAAGACTTTTATATGTTTTGTGTACTATCTTATATATACACACTGGAAACCAAACTCAAGGTCCTGATCCATATGAGGCCATTAGATAGAAGACAACAACCTACATAGGCTGTTTTAACACATTTATAGCAGTAGTCTGATCAGTAACCATTAACCAAGTTAAAAGGTCTATCTCCAAGTAGTTCTTCAAATTCAAGGAAGTAATCCTGAAAACTATATATTTTATTCTTAACATTAAAAAGAGGGGCACACCAACATAGATAATAAAACATGTCTCAGTTCTTACCAAAATGAATTTCAGATTAAAACCTGATCAATCTCGAGGAAGTAAGCAGCCTCACTAACACAATTTGTTGCCAACCAATGACGACATATCCGTACACAAGCTTCATAACAAATTATTGCAGCAGACCATGAAGGTTGTCCACTAACATATATTGGGAAAGAAGGAAGTGAGTGAGGAAAGGCAATGTTCCTGAAGCTCCAAACTCATCATTTCCTCTGGTCGGTAATGTTATGTATATGTAAAGGGTCACCCTCATTATAAGAAGATTTATCCTCCTGCACAACGGTGTATTTTGCTTCATGTAAACAAATTAATCATGTAAGAATAGCTTGGAGTTAACTAAAAACAGAACCATAATCGCCATGAGACCAGAGAGAAGAGAGAGAGAGAGCATGCACATGTGAAATTTCAGTGCTAGATACTGAGTCAGCCAAATGATTTTTTTGATCTGAACAATGAACCTTTGAACCTAAAAATCTGGCGTGGGTGTCTCATCATTCAAGGAATCAGAGCAGTTCCATCATATCAACTCAATAAATCAATGGCAACAAAATCAGAACACATGCTATGAGTTTAGATTCGGTTTCATACCTCCTTTAAACCTTTAACTCATGTACCTTTCATCGGCAAAATTCTTCAGCTGCTGCCTTTTTCTGGAAGTTACAAAACAAAACCAAATANAATCAGAACACATGCTATGAGTTTAGATTCGGTTTCATACCTCCTTTAAACCTTTAACTCATGTACCTTTCATCGGCAAAATTCTTCAGCTGCTGCCTTTTTCTGGAAGTTACAAAACAAAACCAAATATATTATTGTTGCTAGACAGATCAAAGAAACCAAAATATAAAAAAAAATTATTAAATGGACAATAAAACATGGGGCGTTTACTCAAATGACTCAAATTAGTCTACTAATTACTAGAATAACTCATAACTTTTTAAAATTACTAATTTTTTTTTAATGTCGAAACTGTCCTTTCTAATAGTTGTGAAGAAAAGGTAATATTACGAAAGGGTCATTGGATTTTTTTAAAAAGTCGACGGCGACAGATTTGTTTACGGAAAAATAGATCTGTCGATATATAAATCTGCTAATTAAAACTGTTGCTAAAATTAAATCTACCAAGTACTTGATGGCAGACTTTAGAATTACGGCATATATTTTTGAGGTGGCTGATTTATTAGACCGATTTATGGTTGTCAACCGATTTATATATTTTAATCTGTCGCAATTGTAACCGAGTTTTTAAAATTTCGAGGTTTATTTTGGATCAGTTAGATTTTTAAGACCGATTAAAAATTACCGGCAGATTTGTTTAACCGATTTAGTTTTTTGATCGATTTTTGTATTCATTTGGTGGCAGACTTTTTAAATTTCTGTCTTTGACGGCAGACTTGTTGATTAAATATAATTACTAGATTAGGCCACATTAATTATACCAGACATAGCCACTCAAATTTCTGGTTAATTTCTCATAGATTTTGGTTTATTTTGTACTAGTTCCGGTTTAGATTAATTTTGGTTTTAATTAATTTTTAAATCAAATTAGTTCCAGTGTAATTTGATTTAAATTAAATTAATTTTTGGTTTAACAATTTTCAAACAATTAGGGCCTACACTTCTTTTTGTAGTCTTTTTCCTATTCCCACTTACACAAGAATACGTGAGACAGTTTCATGGTGATTAACGACATGAGCTTTTAAATTCGGTTAAAATCAATTCAAGTATTTGGTTTAACAATTTTAAAGTTGGTTTAAGTTAAGTCAAATTACATCACGTTAAACAATTATGGTTTACCTTCTCTTTGTCGCCTTCTTCCTTTCACCTTAATTGATCTCAGTTTTTGGTTTTATAATTAATCTATCAGCGGCCCTATTAGGAACACTAGTTGTTCACGTATTAAAGAATAACGTGATGTAATCTTGAGAAATAAACAATAGTTGATCTCAGTTTTGGGTTTTATAATTAATCTATCAGCGGCCCTATATGGCATTAGGAACACAGTTGTTCTCGTACAAAGAATATTTCTCAATTTTGAAGATGTGATCTATTACTGCTACCCAACTATGTGCTCAAAAGAGGATGTGGATGAGATCAACTATTTAAATTGTTTACAATGCCAATAAACTTATAAGGAACAATAAGGTATCTGATTTCCTTTGTTCATTCCAAGATGCTAAAGCTTTGAGTGTTGCAAGCCCTGCAACTAGAACTCAAATCCAATCTCAACACACTCTTGCTCATGTCCCGTCTTTAGCATGTTTCAGTCTCTTCTACTTGTATTGTCTTCTTAGACGACTCATTCAAAATCGTCATGTTTCTTCTCCTTCTCTGGTATCTTCCTCTCTTCTTCCAGATCACCTTACCAAGATTCAATACAGAGCAAAATAATATTAATACTTCAGAAAAAACAAGCTTAGAAAGACTTGTTACTCTTGCTTCAGAATGAGTCGTCTATGAAGACGTGAACACAAGTTTATCTGAAGCTGTTATTTGTTGCTCAGCCCAAGCTACAATCGCCATGTCATCTCGCCAATTAGAAGGGACAACCTTTGGAAGCACTGAACTGATTTTTTGACGACTCTGTCAGAATAATCACTCTGCAACAGCGAGGAAGGAAGATCACTAACCTGCAAAAACGAGGAAGGACAATCACAAACCAGCAAACGATTTGAATTGAATCAATGAAACAAGAGTTTAACAATATCTGTGAATGTTTGCTAGCATTGGTCCAGTTTAAGTTATCAAAGTTATTCCAAATAAAGAGTGTTAGAACACAATCAAAATATTAGTTACTCCATTAAAGAAACACAGTGCTTACGAGAGAATAGGGGTAGACCGTGACTAATCCTGAAGGATGGTCGCCGATAGAGAAAACGGAGAACGTGTAGACAAAGGTGGCGGAGATGAAGGCAGTTAGGGTTAGCGAATAGGGTTCTTCGTCTGATGGAGAAGACGTCTTCGGCCAAAATAAAAAAGAGATTTTGATTTATTATAGAAAATAATAAAATGTTTTATTTATAACTAGGATCGGTCCGCGCTACGCGCGGAATCTGATATATTAGTTTTTGTTGGATGTGCTATTATTTTAATTGATTAGAATTGTTTACACCAATTTTTTTAAGTGTTATTTGCACTTTAGTAGTTTTTAGAATATTATTTTGGACGACTAATTTGGTTCTGAAACAACAAATATACCAATCAATTTATATATAACTTTTTTGGTAAAAAAGTTATGGCAAATGCGTTGGATATAGCATGCGGAATGCATGAAACATAGATTAGCGTTGTAGTTGCATTTTAAGCTCGAGACATTTCAAAGGATGGTTATGAGTTTCTTGACTTGCTTGTTCTCCATGTCATTGACATGGCAGGTTGTTGGTGTCTTGAGCTTCTGCATGTTTCTCAGGTACAAACACGTGAAGACGACGTTCAGTCGTAGTGCTTTCTCGTTGTTACTCCAGCAGCGATCGTGTCTCTTTTGTTTGTTTCCCAGTTCAGAGTATCTAGATACTTCTTCCCTTCATCCATATTACTTAAGAATAACAGTAAAACACCATAAGTTAAGGTTGCATAGTCGCACAAACCATCCGCTGATCCCTGGAGGTGGAAGAGGCCATCGCTAGTGTAATACAAAAATTACATGATCTCTTTAATGTAATGTGCTTGGATGTTTTTATTTGCAAGACATTTATCTATTACATTGCAGTTCATACGGCCCATCTGAAGTGGATCTCTGGCAAAGAAGGTGGAATGAGGGTCTTGTAGAAGTTCTTCTCGATTTCATCTTCAGTTTCAGAGGCACTGAAGACAGCTCTCATGTTTGTGACTGGAAATTTTATTGCTTGTCTCAGTAGGTACTGGTGGCCTTTAAAAGCCTGTGATTTCCGGAAAGGTAGATGTAGTTGTGAGACGACATTTTGGTTTTTTGAAACGGGTTGAGATTGTGGTCATTATAAACATATGTTTTGGATGTTGATTCCACTCATGAGTTGAAAAGCAATAGCAGAGGGTGGTAATGGAGATGATGTATATTAGCGATGGGGAGCCGTTTGTTGTCTATCTACAACGTATGACAATTTGCCTAGTGTGAACTGATGATTTTATTATGAGCAACTCTATTACGTTATTGTATTGCATCATTTATAATTTAACGAACAGGAACAATGTAGGATTATAATTATACAGAGGCCTTATGATTAGAGATTGTTTATGGGTTCTATGTTTTCATTTTCGAAGTTCGGTTTGGTCGTTTAAAGTATTTGGGATCCGTCAAATATAGAAGTTTTTTATGGCCTATTTGTTAACATGAGAAGTTTGGAAAATTAATTTAAATCTCAAGGTTGTAAAGTGTAAATGTGTTGTATACAGTGGTTCTGATTTAGGTGGTGCCCTCGTCGGCTATAATTTGGTATTTATCAAAGGCGAATCATTAACATAAGTTTCTTAATCTGTTTAAAATAAATACTTTTTTTTGTGAAAATGGCTTTAAAAGTAAATACTTGGACTGCCTTTTATTTTGATTATGGTTCGGGTGTTTTAGTAGAACTTGGTAGTGAAGCAATGGTTTGCTTCTCAATTGTTTAGATACTGCCTTTCAGTTTCATAGTCACACTACTCTGTCTAATTTGGCTTGTACCACCGCCGAGATGTACGTCTGCTGTTTCAGGGATGATAGATCTGTTAATTCTTGAGAGGTCCACCACTTGGGAATGCATGGTTTCTTCAGAACACATCTTGTAAAGAAATGACAACAATTTGCTTAATAGCACAGGTAACTGTGACAAATCAACAGCTTGCATGACTAAAGAGATTAAGATCATTCGCAGGGATAGAAATGAGAAGTACGTACATCTAACGTATTCAAAGTATAATTGCATCTATAATTATTCATGAAATGAATTAAACTGTATTTTGTAACCACCATCATATATCAACAGAAACTTGAGAGGTACACAAATCTCTGAAACTTTCAGTAGCACCACATCAACAATACTTTTTTTTATCAAGATTATATTTCTCTGCATGTACTAAGCTCAATCTCTTCAAGATTCTACAGACACAGAAGAAGAACTCTGTTTCTCCAATGGTTCCACATGATTTCATACTAATTTTTAAAAGCTTTCTGCATCTTTTCCATAACCAGTTAACTCAAGTATCATTTGGCTGGATTCCGGTTAACAAATTTGATTCCAAACCAAATTCGACAACTTACGGGTATGGGACGCAATCGAGACATGGCTAATCAAGTCCTCTTCCTTCAAGTGTTTCTCCCTATCCGGTGAGAACTTCCACACCAAGAAGACTCTTCTGGTGGCCTTTTCCTAAGACGTCTCCGGCCAAACAGATTAACGCTTAATTCCTCAAAGAACTTCGAGTGAAGCATAATATGATCGCATAGAAAGAAGAAAAGGAAGAATCAAGAATCGTATTATCATAAAATCTACTCTTTAATCATGAGTAAGCAATATAATCATAATGGCAGCCGGATCTCTACCTCTGCCGCATCAGAGACCAAAGCTCCTCACTCCTCTGCATATGCTCCTTAGTCCTTACCCTAGGCTCAATCCTAACGACATTTCTCCTCCTCTGGATGTTCCCATCTCCGGCGTTGCCACCACCACCATGCTGCCGGAGTTCAAGCGTTACCTTTCTCAGGCCCCCAAGAGTGAGTTATTTTACATTCTTATCACTGGAAGTGTAGAAATGGTAATAATCAAGAGGTTTGAACTGATTAGTTTCAAAGAATGAGAGTTACCTATTTATAATTGAAGATTGACACAATGAAATTATGGGAGATGTAGTGAATCAAAAATCGTGTGAGGAGTGAGGAGTTGTTCTTAATGAGCACATTGAAGTGCTTTCCTCAGTTCATCTGTCTTCTGTAACGTTTTTGGGTTTCATTTGCTGGTAAGACAAATCGCATGGAGAAGATACCAGAGCTGGGTTCTAAAAGGATGTGGACAGGTAATTGTTGGTCAACGAATTAAGCATCTAATCAAACAAACGAAATTTTTCCCTAAAAAAAAAAACGAAATAACAACACGTACTAAAATGACCCACCATACTGTTTCGTTTTAGGCCCATTCAAAACCAAATTGCTTTCTAAACACCAAGTCCAGAAAATAACAACACGATAATTTTAGTGACGTGTCTTCTCAGGCCCATTTCATAACACGTGTTGCTTTTTCCTACAATGAATTAGTGACGTGTCTTCTTAAAAAGAGAGAACACTTTACTTTATATAAATAGATTCTAATAATGACAGGGGTGTTTGTGTAACTTTGCTTGATAGATGTGTTATTCTAGTAATTATAAGATTATAAAAGTTAGTTTAGTTGTGAGTGTTTGTCGGTTTACTCTTGGTCTGAGCTGAGTATGGGCCGAGCTTATGGCCCAAACGGATAGTCGCTGAAGAGTTGGGCTTTTGCCTCATTGGCAAGGACTGGTTGAAGCCTGTTATAAAAACGGTGTAGTTTCATTAACAGGAAAATACATCATCTCTCTCGAGTGATAAAAAGAGGAATCTGGTAACAGAGTTTGTTACAGAGAAAGAAAACGACTAAGATCATCAGANGTATTGCAAGTTACCGAGTCTTTGTAAAGAACTGATGATCTAGTGATACGTTGAGAGTGCTGACTCTCCCCGGACAGTAGGAAACGAAGTCCGGGTAAACAAAACCTTGTGCATTGCGTTTCATTACCTGCAAATCAACACTCAAGAAACTTAGTTAAACGTTCAATATCAAAGATAACACTGAGCTAAAACACTAACAAGTGGTATCAGAGCACAAGGTTATTGTGCAGGTGTGATCGCGGTTAACAGTGATCTAAGGCGTTCGTTATGATTCTAAGTTTGGACCTGTGTACGGTGTGTTAAGCTCGGATCTTGATAATGGAGTCTGTTACGAAGTTCAAGATGGAGAAGTTTGATGGTAAGGGAGACTTTGGGATGTGGAAGTTCAAGATGCTTATGCAACTTGAATTGCAGGGACTTGGAAATATACTGGAAGGTGAATCCAGTGAGGCTACATCGGGTACTGATGATGAAGACTCAAAGTTGAAGGAGAAGGAAGAACCTGATCATAAAGCTAAGGAAAAAGACACTAGAGTGAGGAATCTGATATGTGCAAGCCTCACTAATATTGTGTTGAGGAAAGTGATGAAAGAACAGACGGCTATGGGAGTTTGGAAAGCTTTGGAGGCTGATTATCAAACAAAGACTTTACCAAATAGAATCTATCTGAAGCAAAGCTTTGCAAGCTTCAAGATGTCTGAGCAGAAATCTATTGAAGAGAATTTGGATGCTTTCTTGAAGCTGGTTGATGATCTGGCAAGTCTTAACATCGTGGTGTCTGATGAGGATCAAGATATTCAAGTTCTCTCAAGCCTACCGCCTCAGTACGACTCTCTTGTTCATACATTGAAGTATGGAAATGGTAAAGAAACGTTGACCTTAAAGGAAGTCACCACATCTGCTTATTCTAAGGAAGCTGAGTTGATAGAGAAGGGAGTTCTTGGGAAGTCAAAGTCGGCAGCTGAGGGACTTGTGGTGTCTAGAGGAAGGTCAGAAAAGCGTACAAGAAGCTACCAGGGAAGAGGAAGAAGTAAGAGTCGAGACAACATATTCAAGAAAAACTCTAGATCACAGACCCCAGCTAAACCAAGAGAATGTTGGGTCTGTGGTAAAGAAGGTCACTTCAAAAGAGATTATCTAGAAAGGAAAGAAGGTAACAAGCAGCAAAACGCAAATGTAGCAGTTATCAAGAACAAGGAACCTATGATCTTAACAGCGAGCATACATGACACTCGTGACCAATGGGTACTTGATTCTGGCTGTACATTTCACATAACACCTGATAAGGGAGTTTTGTTTGACTTTGAAGAAGTTGATGGAGGAAAAGTATTGATGGGGAACAACACCTACAGTGAAGTGAAAGGAATGGGAAAACTGAAAATTCTGAATCCAGATAAGACAGAGGTGATACTGACTGGTGTGCGCTACATGCCAACAATGGGAAGAAACTTAATTTCATTTGGCCAGTTAGAGAAAAACGGCTGTACTTATGAGGGTTCTGGATTCAACGTCAAGTTTTCAAAGGATGGTAAGTGTGTGTTAACAGGAACTTACAAGGAAGGATTGTATTTCCTAAATGGAAGTGTTGTGAAAGGAGTTGTTGCTGTCACTAGACCGGTGGTTGATACCACGAGGAGATGGCATTCAAGATTGGGTCACATGGGACTTAAGTGTATGAATGAACTGGTAAAAGGAGGATATCTAGATGGAAAGGAAGTTCACACACTTGACTTCTGTGAAGAATGTGTTCTCGGGAAAGCTCAGAAACAAAGTTTTCAGGAAGGTAAGCATAATTCTAAAGAGATACTAGAATACATCCACTCTGATTTGTGGGGATCTCCAGGAGTTGAAGAAAGTCTTGCAGGGTGTAAATACTTCATCACCTTCATTGATGATTATTCCAGAAAAGTTTGGATTAAATTCCTAAGGAAAAAGGATGAAGCTTTTCAGAGTTTCAAGGAATGGAAACAGCTTGTTGAGAATCAAACAGGGAAGCGTGTGAAATGCTTGAGGACTGATAATGGTTTGGAGTTCTGCAACAAGGCTTTTGATGATCTGTGTAAAGACTCAGGAATTAAAAGACACAAGACGTGTTCCTATACTCCACAGCAAAACGGAGTGGCTGAGAGAATGAACAGGACGATTATGAACAAGGTTCGAAGCATGTTAGCTGAGACAGGGTTTGGTAAACAGTTCTGGGCAGAGACAGCATCAACGGCAGTGTATCTGATCAATCATTCTCCTACGTCGTCATTGGGTTTTAAGATACCGGAAGAGGTTTGGTCTGGAAGGAAGGTAAGCTTGGATCACCTTAAGAGATTTGGCTGTGAAGCGTTTGTTCATGTGGTTCAGGATAAGGTGAGTCCAAGAGCTACCAAAGGTTACTTCTTAGGATATCCTCAGGGTGTCAAAGGTTATCGTGTGTGGATCCCTGAAGATGGTAAGTGTACTGTCAGTAGAAACGTGGTGTTTCACGAAGACAAAGTTTTCAAGGATACATTTGAAAAGGAACCTAAGGGAGCTAAGAAGGTCAAGAAGACTAAGACAGTCTCATTCAGAATTGACAACACCTTTGGGGATTCAAGTTCAGGTGGAGTGCTACCAGAAGAACAGAGTGACTCGTCGGGTTCAGAATCAGAGAAATCGGGTTCAGAGGAGTCAGAATCAGAAACAGAGGAAGTCGATCAGATTGAAACAGCAGAAGCTCAGGAAGAAGTATCCACAGACAGCTTAAGTGACTATGTTTTGGCTCGGGACAGGGCTAAGAGAGTGATTAAGAAACCGTCAATGTATGAGGAAGGAGGAGATTATGTTGTTGCCTACGCACTTCTGTGTGCTCAAGATATTGAGGTTGAAGAGCCTAGAACGGTTGCAGAAGCTAAGAGGAGCAAGTACTGGAAATACTGGAAGAGAGCTATGCAGGAAGAGATCGATTCTTTGGCAAAGAACAACACCTGGGAAGTAGTGGAAAAGCCGGGAAAGAAAAAGATTGTTGGCTGTAAATGGATCTTCAAGTACAAAGAAGGTATTCCAGGGGTTGAGTCACCAAGGTTTAAGGCGCGGCTTGTGGCTAAAGGGTTCACACAGATAGAGGGCATAGACTACAATGAAATCTTCGCTCCTGTAGTCAAGCACGTTTCAATTCGTCTACTACTCTCAGTTGTAGTAAACTACGATATGGAACTGGAGCAGTTAGACGTAAAGACAGCTTTTCTACATGGAGTTCTAGACGAAGAGATTTATATGAATCAACCAGAAGGTTTTATTGAAAGTGGGAAGGAGTCTAAAGTTTGCCTACTTAAGAGGTCTCTATACGGTTTGAAACAGTCTCCTAGGCAGTGGAATCAACGGTTTGATGAGTTTATGAAGGGACAGGGTTTCAGTCAGAGTGTTCATGACCCGTGTGTATACTTCAAAGGGAAAACGTTTGAAGACAAGGTGTTCCTATTGCTCTATGTTGATGATATGCTAGTGGCATCTAAGAATGTGAAGAGTATACAGAAGCTTAAGGAAAGTTTAAAGTCAGAATTCGAGATGAAGGACTTGGGAAAGGCTACTCGCATTCTAGGGATGGATATTCTACGTGACAGGAGGAATGGTGTGTTAAAGCTTTCACAGGAGAAATATTTGAGGCAAGTTCTGAAAAATTTTAACATGGAAGGGGCAAAACCAGTTGTTACCCCTGTCAGTTCTCAACACAAGCTCAGGAAACTAACAGATGCTGAAATCAAAGAGGGAGCTAACTATATGGACAAGATTCTGTATGCAAGTGCAGTTGGTAGTCTAATGTATGCCATGATAGGATCACGGCCTGATTTGGGATATGCAATTTGTCTGATCAGCAGATACATGTCACAACCAGGAAGGGTTCATTGGGATGCAGTCAGATGGGTTTTCAAATACTTAACAGGAGCGTTGGATATTTTTTTAACTTTCACTAAGCAGGATGAGTTCAGTATTGTTGGTTACAGTGATTCAGATTATAATTCAGATTTGGATCGCAGAAGGTCAGTTTCAGCATATATTTTTCAGGTTGGAGGTAATACTGTCAGTTGGCGAGCCACACTGCAGTCTGTAGTTGCGTTATCAACCACAGAAGCTGAGTATATGGCTCTCACTGAAGCAGCAAAGGAGGGTAAATGGTTGATGATGATATGCAATGAATTGGGATTCAATTTCAAGAGGTTCAGATTATTATGTGATTCTCAGAGTGCAATATGTTTAGCTAACAATGCGGTTCATCACGGGAGAACTAAACATATGGATACTAAGTATCATTTCATCAGAGACAAAGTGCATGAGGGTTTAATCGACCTAGTCAAGGTTCATACTACCCTAAATGCAGCAGATTTTTTGACTAAGTGTTTACCTGGTCCGGCTTTTCAGAAAGGTCTGGAGCTGGCCAAGATCCTCGCCTGATAGGGTTCGGTGGAGCTGGAGGTAGCTTGTTCAGTTTTGGTTACCTCGCAGAGAAAAACAAGAGACTGGTTAGAGGTCTAAAGAAACGAAAAACTGATGTGAGTTTCGTGTGGTCTAATACGGAAGGTAAAAGATCGAAAGTTGGTTCAGGATGGCTTACCCTGGACATGCAAAGAGATCGGTGATGATTTCCGACGGTTGAGTTTCTTCGGTACCTGAAAGAGATTCAGATCGGGGTTAGTTCTCAGATCTATGGTTTGGGAGAAAGATAAAGGAGTTCTACACTTATCTTGTCTCTAGGGTGAATCTGAGAAAGTCGTCTGGTTGAGGTCGACAGAAAGGTTATGAGAGTCGGATACTGAAATAGGAGTTGGGTTATCAGAGGACCGTCAGGTTGACCGGTTGAGGTGGAGCATGCGGCGGAGATAACATCGACGGCTTAGAGATGCGGCGATTTCTAGGGTTTCAGAGGGTTCGCAGAAGAGAGAGAAGAGATTCAGACAAAAGTAAAGACAAAGGTGGAGATTGTGAGTGTTTGTCGGTTTACTCTTGGTCTGAGCTGATTATGGGCCGAGCTTATGGCCCAAACGGATAGTCGCTGAAGAGTTGGGCTTTTGCCTCATTGGCAAGGACTGGTTGAAGCCTGTTATAAAAACGGTGTAGTTTCATTAACAGGAAAATACATCATCTCTCTCGAGTGATAAAAAGAGGAATCTGGTAACAGAGTTTGTTACAGAGAAAGAAAACGACTAAGATCATCAGANGTATTGCAAGTTACCGAGTCTTTGTAAAGAACTGATGATCTAGTGATACGTTGAGAGTGCTGACTCTCCCCGGACAGTAGGAAACGAAGTCCGGGTAAACAAAACCTTGTGCATTGCGTTTCATTACCTGCAAATCAACACTCAAGAAACTTAGTTAAACGTTCAATATCAAAGATAACACTGAGCTAAAACACTAACATTAGTAATTACATATATGATTAGAGCTATTATAGGCAATTTCTCATAAAACATTTCATATTCTCAATAGACAATAATATGTTAAGCCAAGTGCATTGACAAAAAAATACTGAATGTCTTTGATTAATTACTGTTCATACATATGTATCTAACAACACCTCGAGAATTTTTGTCTTTTCATATAAACACATATATTATATATATGGCTTATAGAGGAAAGTAATAACAAAATCAATATATGGCTAGAGGTTTGATTCCTGATCGAACCCCAAAGAAATTGGTGGGAAAATAACAAAATTACCAAAGAAACTGATTAAAAAAATATCGCCCATAAGTTATGACTACATGTTCGACCATTAGCGCGGAAATACACGGAGCAATTGCTTATCAGTTCTCTGGCTCATCGGTAGCAGCGTGCAATGTTTCTGGCTACATCAAGAACCCTAACTTAGAAATTAAAAAAGACAGACCTTTTTGATTAATCTTTGGAAGAAGGAGAAACTGTAACGAAGATTTTGATGAATGTCTGAGATTCAAAGAAGGGACATCGTATATATATTGTCAAGCTTTCCTAATGGTATGAGATTGACATATTTGGCATTGAATTTCCAACTTCTCACACAAGTTATCGAATATAAGGTAAGGAAAGTAAATAACCTACATTAAATTTTAGAGATACTATTCTCATATATAAATCCTAACTCTTGCACGCCAAACAAAAAATAAATTAAAAAGAAAATTAAATTTAATCAACCAATCAGATTCTCAGAAATTTCTCTGAGAAGGCCTGTATGAGTGTCACGTCTCCAAGTGACTTCTCTTTTAATGTATAGGGGGATTTGAGAAGTCACTTTCTTAGGTGTCGCGCTCACGTTAACTCTCACGCTGGTTGATTACTATGATACCCCTAATGAATTAAAAATATAGTTAAGTATTATTATTTCCTTTTTAAAATCTTCCAAATAACAATATAAAATAAAAAGGAAATATTTATAAAATTTACAAAACTATTTAAAACGAAAAATAAGTATATATATAATATGGTTTCATAAAAAAAGAAAGTTTACAAAATAGTAATATTTAACTTAAAAATATTTTTAAATAACATAAATTATACTTTTAAGTAATAAAATACTTTATATCTATATCTTTTTAGATGAAAAAAATATTTGTATATAATGTGTTTTCATTAAAAAAGTTCATACAAATAATCTTGATATTAGAAAAGAAATATTTTTCTTTAAAAATAATTTAAACAATAAAATATATATTTTCAAATTAATTATTTTTTGATATATCTATCTATTTTATTAGATTATTACATAAAATAATTAAGTAACATAAACTGATATATGTTTAATTGACAAAAAAATTATAATTAGTATTATGGAAATATTTTTTTAGTATATTTATTTGATTATAATATCTTACAATTACAGCTAAAAATATAAAATATATTTTACTTATATAATATAATTTCTCAAAAAAATCACATTTTACTGCATATTTTAATAGATGTTAAAACAAAACTAAAAATAAATTTAATAATAAACATCTTTTGATCAAATAACTACAATTCTTTTAATATATCATAACACTATAATTTAACAAGGTAGATATATTATAATTAATAGTTAAAATTGTATGTTTTCTTAATAACTCTTTTGATGTTTAATTTTCTGTTTTTATGTTTGTGGAATTTAATATAACCATAATCTAATACTTAAAGCAAATCATAATTCCTTATTTTTAAAATTATTTAAAAACAATTTCAGTTTATCATCCAATCAATCTATGGTATAAATTATTTAGAGTTTATAAAATATTTTAATTATTGTAAATATTGATATGTGTTCATAAGCTTTCAAAAATTTATTATTACTTATGTAATTTAGAATCAGACACTTTAGTTTTTATTTTTTTCGTTCTAAGCACAAAAAATCTTAAAATACATAATCTTACTAAGNTTATCATCCAATCAATCTATGGTATAAATTATTTAGAGTTTATAAAATATTTTAATTATTGTAAATATTGATATGTGTTCATAAGCTTTCAAAAATTTATTATTACTTATGTAATTTAGAATCAGACACTTTAGTTTTTATTTTTTTCGTTCTAAGCACAAAAAATCTTAAAATACATAATCTTACTAAGATATACTTACATTTCGTAGATAACAACCAACATAAATGTAAATAAAATATTTAATCAAAATTTAAGATATTTAGAATAAAAAAAATTATAGTTGAATTCATAGAATAGAAAGAGTCCAATATATATATCCAAATGATAATACTGACTAAATATAATATATATAAAATTATAATAACTAAAATATATAATATTATTAATACAAATTATACATACAAACTATAAATTAATATAAAATTTAAAGTAAATATCAATCAACTATTATAATATATTTTTTTCTTAAATATTTAAGTCCGTGCATGAGCACGGGAAAATCACCTAGTAGATATGTATGCATAGAAAGTATTGATTTAAAATTTTAATTGGATCATATATTTACATAAAATTTCAAAAAAAATATTATCTTAATATTTTACTCATTTGTGTCAATTTTTGATCCGATCCAAGTTGGACCGATAAAATTTATTGTCCTAAGGTCACCGATTCAGTATTCTAACCGGCTGTCTTCATCAAATCCGATTGCTACCGGGAAACCGATTAACAAAACTCAAGCAAACCATTATTTATTTTTTCAAATAATAAAAAATGGAAGCGGAGTGAATGCATATATTTCTGTAGAAATATTTGATTCGAAATCATTAAAAAGCAAATATATATATCGTATCTTCGGAATATATGATTGTAGATATTTACGGCATGTGAATCTCAATTGATTGGTGATTAATTAGGTCATACTCTAAGAAGTATATATATGGCCTCCAAGGCTCATTATTCAATACACATAAAATCGCAAGTAAGGTTTTTCCAGTTAAGCTGTTTTTGATCCAATGTTTTGAGAGTTTTTTTTTCATCCGTTGAGTTCTTTTGCTATTTATTGGTACATGTTGGACTGTTAATTCATTCACATTGTTGGTTAGTCGTATCATACTGTTGTTACGTCTCAGCCGTAACTGTATACTCACCGTTAACTTTGGTTTGTTTTTCGGATTTTCATGTGTTAATTCCGACCGATGTTGGTTCTGGTGTTATATAGATCTGAATCCTATATATTTATGCGACAATGGATACATTGTATCCATCTATAGCTGATTGTACCAAATAGTCTTTACATTAGATGGATTCAATGTGTCCTTTATCACATAAATATTCGGAGCAACAACATCTTCACAGTAGATTAGGAAAGCTTACCATATGCTGGCATTGAGGCTCTCTTGTTCGCCTTTATTTTTCGTACTTTCTATATATATGGGTCTATTTCTTCTGTTTGACTTCGTGTTTTTTTTTTGGTCTAAACAGGAAGTTAAAAGAGAAGTTTCTCTAAGTCGGCTTCTTTATGTTTTTTTCTTTTTTACAGATGTTTCATTACTATGCTTGTAATTTTGTAGATTTTTGTCCTTGAAATCATTACTATCTAGGCTTGTAATTTTCAGATGTTTCATTGTTATAATTGTAATCTTATGGTCAAATCGCAACTATAGGCGCCCTCTTGTTGAAAACTTAATTTTATCTCGATTTGGTTCTTCTACGATGAAGTTACTGAGTCCACAACACATTTTTTTGATAGACTCACTCTCTCAGCAGACCATATCATTATGGAGGACGATGATCTACTTTATTTGTTTTGGTTTATAAGTTTGGCTATAACCACTCTATTTTATTAACTTAAGGGTGATAGGAAATTGTAATAATTCATAGAAACAAAACTTTGTAATTTATTTTCAGTTTTTATTAACTTAAAATCGGAGAAACTACAAAAAAAAACAAAACAAACCAAGTGCTCTTATTCAGTTTTATATAGAAACAAAACAAGTATCTCCAGTTTGGTTAAACGATCTTTGGCGGTCTGGTTGCAATGCCGGCTTAGTAAATGAGCCAATCAGTGCAACTATCCCGTCTCGGTTGCAATGTCGTCTTAGTATAGGAGTGGTTAGAGCTTCTTTATCCGCACCCCAATAGGGGTACTTATTATTTTTTTTTTTTTGGATTTAAAAAAAACAAATAAAATAATCAATTGCGGGTCGCCACGTGTCTTGTAGACCAAGCAACCCAAAAATCCGACGCTTAAATAAGCAAAAGAAGGGCTGGTTGCTTTACTATAAGTAGAGCCCACCTATTATTAAACTAATTTTCTTAAGCAACCCCCTCCAAAGCTACCCGGATAAAGATACCCTTAGTGTGATCTTTCTGAGGCTCATTCCAACATTTTAATTTATTTTAAGAAAAATCAAATAAAATTAATAAAATAGCTTTTTAAGAAGAAAAAACTATTTAAATATTTAGTTTTCTAATAACATTTATATTTTTTTTTTGTAAAAAAACATTAACTGTAGGGTCTAAAAAGTGTTATGTCTAACCTTGTCTGGTTAGTTGACTATTTTCGTTGATTGCATTTGTAATTAAATGGGGTGAGACCCTCTCGTCCACAAGCTTTCATAAGATTGCCATAAATCGTCCTTTTGGCAGGAACTTTCATATACTCACAGACACATGATGGACTGGTTGTTGGTGGTGGCGGTTTATTAAAATGAATTTTACAACAGTCGTCTTCCTTGTTTTTATTTTTAGAAACACGGTCCAGGCAGTAGTCAAGATGTACATTGCACCATAGTCTATAGGAAGTTCTTTCAGCGGGAGTCATTGGTTTACTCTTGATAGGAGCTGGAAATGATGTCAAGAGTATGACGAATGCTGCGATGCACATTAATGTAGGGATCTTCATTATCTGAATCATTTAGTAGCTCGTGAGATAAAAGTAATAATTTGAAAGATGTTTTAGGTCTTTAAATAGCAAAAACTAGTTTAGTAACGTCTGAACATATTGGTGGTGGCAATCGAATCCTAGAGATAAGGGAGGACCATACACTGATTTTCTATTTTTAGTTACAAAGCAATCATTAAAACTCGTTAGAAACAACATATGACTCGATCAAACGACAGTAACAATAGAGAGTGATTAGCTGATTATCGATGGAGTTCTTGATTAGGTTTTTAGAGCACCTTTAACGGGACTGCTTAGAGGGGTGTTAAACCCATGGGCCTCACAAAAAATATAACAACTGTTGCCAGCAGTTGCAAATAAGTAGCGATTTTGTTATGTTGTTTGTATTGTTTGTGGGACCCACTAATACGTGGTAACCCACAATTAGTTACTTTTTCTTTAAAAAAAAAAAATTTGAACAATCCATGAGGAGTTTTATCATTAATGGTGCTCTTATAGCCCCATGCGAAAATGCATGCAGCTTGATTTTGTTAAGCAGCTTGAACGTTATGGACGTCATGTAAAATAAATAAGTTGAAATTAACCCAAGATAATCATCATTGAGTGTTTGGCCCAATCATACAAGAAACTGCCTTCAAAATGTTCAAGACATGGAACTAGACAAGTTCTCTATAATCATAATATTTGTAAAATTGTGTAGATGTACGTACGTAAGTGTGACATTTTTTCTTCTATTTGATTCGCTAGGTCGGTTTTGAACACAACCGGATAAAACATTTGTTTCGCCTACAAGTTTTAAAAGACTATTAGACATAGGTTGATGGTTCCTTTCTGATTTTTTTAATTAAAACTAGATTTTGACCCGCGCAACCGCGCGGATGTTTGTTTTCGTTTATAGTTAATTATATAAACATTTTGTTTTCATTTGTAAATTGGTATATATTATAGTAATCACATATTTACGATGTGTATAGTAAATGTTTTTCAAACATAATAATATTATATAATACATGTTTTAATCAAATAGTTTGTTTCAAATTTTCTATATTATACATGTTTTTCAAACATGTATTTGTTTCTTCTTCTATATTTTATTTTTTGTTAGATTATTATTTAATTTTAAATAAAGTAATACAAATAGAGCTTGATTAAATATTTGTATACTTTAATTTGCAAAGATAATATAAACTTCGAAGAAATTTTCGATAAAAACTAAACTTATAGCTTCATAAATTAATATTATAAAGAATTTTATTAAATTTTTTTTTTAAAACAATATAATTTAGAAAATTTACATCGAAATAAATTTATCTAGTATATATAGCGTGTAAATTTTGTTAGGGTGTATAAATATTCCATATTGCGAATCTGTGATTTTTGTTAATATATTGTGGATGCATTTAACTATTATTGACGTATTTCCTTATAAATAAATATTAGATTCCTAAACTTATATCTATTGACATATTTTGCGTGACTAAGTTGGAAGGTGTGAGGGTAATCTACCTTAACCAAATTGTTAAGCGTATCTTTGTTATTATAAATATGATTTTTCATAAGATATAATAATGATAAGATTATTAGAGAGTTAATGTAACATGACTTTCTAGTAATAGTCCATTTTTAAAAAAATCACACATGAAGTTAAGTTATGACTTCTGTTTTAATATATAAGATTAACTTAAAACTATTTCCTTAAATTGACTATAATCGCTATTAAAATAAACTAGCTCTTCTGGAATCCCTTTCCGAGTTGTTGAACTACAACAAAGCAAGTGTTCTTATTCAGTTTTATATTGAATTTAGTTTCATAGTTTTTTTTCCTAATTATTAACATGATGATTTCATGACTATGCATTTATGTTTTAAAACATGATTTCTCTTAAACGAATAAAACTAAAAGAACCGGATGAAACAGAACTGAAACACAAACCAAACCGAATATAAACTGAATCGAGTACATACCGAACCAAACCAATACAATTATGGTTTACTTTAGTTCGAAAAATTTTAGAACCAAATTAACCAAACTGAACCGATAAAATAACTGAAGTGTCCACCCTACAAATTTCCCCATAACTTGGCCTCAGTTACAAAGATAAATTATGTAGACATCACCATATCAAGATTTTGCAGTTTTTGTTATCAAATCGCTGATAGGCTGTTAAAGAGGTTGGCCACTAACCCATCTCTTGAACATAACGGAGTACTCCTCTTGTTTATACACTACCGTGTGCCCGCCACCCTGTAAAACCAAACCCACAAACACTGTGAAACTCTCTCAAGTATATAATTTTTCCATTTATGCAATAAGAAAAATGTAGGCTTACTTTCACAATGGCAAATGTCATCTTATTGGCATAAGTCCTTGTGTATCTGAAACGAAAAACAAAATTGTTTAACATGCGTTTATGTGATGAAAATGACAAAAAGAATCCTAATGCCCAGCGACTTGATTGTGAACCATCCATGGCCTCTAGTCCTCGACAATGGAATAGTTGAGTGATCTTATCCAGGCTTGAGTTGCAAGGAAAAGGACAAGCATGTCGTGATCACCACTGTTTCATCAGAAACGTGATGCCAAAATTTAAAAAAAAAAAAGTTGATCAAAACGCTTAGAAAGCCTTAACACATGAATAAAGATGAGTTAGTTCTGGATGACCTGAAAATGAGAGATCTATATCCTTCGATGCTGTTGTTCTTATGGTATGGTATACTGTTGTCAACGTCAGACCTGTAAGGTATTTCCCCATCACATCATGACCATTTTTCTATACTCCCCTGCAAATTCTCAGGGTTTTATTACCATCAGTCAAAGAACCTTTCTATTATTACCAAACCATCTTATATTATATAACACTTTTTAATCGTTGCCCCATAAAAAATTTTTTTTTAAGCATGCATATTTACCTTCTCCACATGAAGGGCTCTGCGCACACTCTCCTCATTGGCCCAGCGGGTAGACTGCACAGTCATGCGATGCGCAGGCGGGCTGCTGTCACTGGGATCAATCGGGTCTAGGTTCATTGGTCCTAAAATATATGCCATATCTAAATCATCAACACACTGTATATAAACATAAAGCATGAAAGTTAGTGATCCTCCTTTATATTCTTTAACATTCTAATATATAAACACAGCCTGAAATATACCTTCTCAAACTCTTCAACAAGATTCATGCATTCTGAGTTGAGAGGATCCACTTCAGCATAATTTCCTCAGCAGCTTCTCCTTAGCGACTGCAAGAAGATGAGGAAACACCACTATTCTATCTAAAGTCGAATTTCTGTCATATGAATGTAAAGTGTGTTAACCTTAGTCCAAGAATATGTAGCAGAGACCAATGATGGGATATCTTCATTGTCAGACTCAGTCTTGAAAGCCAGGGGCCCTGCATTTTTTCATAAAAAACCAAGTCATCAAGATTTTTTTGGAGAGTATATTTTATATATTACCATTTTCAAGAAGAAAGCCAGAGAGAGAGAAGAGCAGCCAGGACCTCCGGTTAACCAGATAAGAAGAGGGTCTTCTGCTGGGTTTCTCTCAGATTTAATGAAGTAGTAGAACAACTGTTCTTCCTCCGCCTCACCAACACCAATGTACCTGAATGGCATACGTCCAAAAAATCAGAACATAGACTCATTCATTATTTTATAAGACTACTATGGAGATGAGGTGATGAAGAAGAACAGAACCCAGTTTCAAGCTCAAAAGGAAAAGGGCCTTGGAAACCAGGAAGATATCTGAAAATTGATTCTCCTGACCTAAGCATGCATAAGAGAAAGAAGCAGTAGCAGCAGCAACACCAACTTGTTCCCCATTGTTTTCTTTGACTTTTTGAGCTAAACCACATGTACGATGAAACACATTTATAATAGTTTCACATAAATGGAGATGCTGCTCGAGTACCCAATCATGTCTAATATAAATAAAAGGACAGCAGAGGGAGACGCGGCTGGACTACCTACTCTTTGTAATCATATTTGCATTCGTTTATTAAACGATCGAATAAATAAATCCCTGGGGACGTTTAGAACCACGTAGAAGTGACATAGTCGTGTTTAGAGTGCTTTGAAGTTGCACATGATTATTCATCTCGACTAAGTGCATGTTCCTCGTTTAAAGCACATGAAGCATTCGAATTAAGCCACATTTTTTTTTTTTTTAAAAGACAAGGGCCACGAATCTAACATTTCGTTAGTGAAACTTGTTTTTTTTTTGTTTTTTCTTCGCTCAGAGTCGTTAGTGAAACTTGTTGTATGTGGTTTTGATCTCTAGGCTGTCTTTGGCTCAATTCTTTTATTAGAAACGTTTTAATTAACTAATGCATTTGCGTTAAGAATATAATTTGTATTTCACATTAACTAGAAATGTTAAATTTTACATTTTTATAAATTAATATTTTATTTTCATAATTAAAGTTATATATTTTGTATTTGTCATCATATAATCGATTGAATATTTTAAAATCTTATAAATTAGAACTAAATCCGAATCAAATTAGAGGTAATATGATTATTTTTAGTTATTTGGTTATTTTTAGTTGGGATTTAAAATACCCAAATAGAAACGGTTAATATAATTTGTTTGGTACAAATATCCGATCATGTTTCGACTACATAAGCTTTTGAATATTTTAAAAAGCTTATACATCAAAACTGAATTTATACATATTTCATATTTAGATAAGACAATAAATGAAGTGATCATTAACAAATATAATAAATTAAGTAATTATTTAGAAAAAAACTAATAAAAGAAGTGACTAGAATTAATTAAAAATACAATGAAAATCTGTAATTAATTAAACTAATTATATTTTGTAATGATTATTTTTTGGTGTTCCAGAACACAAAATTAATGGCCCGGGAGCAAACCGATCAAAGACAAATTATATTTTCAATCATTTGGGTAGTTTTGTAATTTACAAACATATAGTTCGGTAGAGATGATAAGAATAAATATGGGGGTTTAATTTGAAATTTCTGTTAAATTTGATCGATGTTCTTTTGGGGGATGGTGGTGGGTTTGTAGTCAAAACGACGTCTCGGAAATTGAAACAACAACGGATCGTGTCTCTGCTCACTTCCTTCAAATCCGATTTCAGACAACCTTTTAACCGGTCAGAAGATTTCCCTTTTCAGGTCAGCTTCTTCCTTAAAACTCGAAACTCTTTGAGTTTCAGATGTTCTTTGTTTTACTTTTTAGTCAATTGAAAAGCTTACTTTGTTACTTTTTCACTTTTGTGTGTTGTGCCTTGGAAACTAAGACGTAGTTGACTTTCTGAAGCTCTAAAAGTTTCAAGCTTAGTTCTCTTGTGTGCTAGATTCAAAATCCTCGGTTTGGTTTTCAGTTGATGTTAGTACATAAACTGTTGTCTTTGTTCCGAATCCAATTTCGAATTATATTGTCTGAACGTGCGTCCTTAATCTGTAAGGTTTTACTATTTGTTTGGTTGGATAGAAAATTCTAGGGTTTGCTTTGTGCTTTAATGAGTTGCTTTGGTAACGGCTTTCACTTTAGGTTAATGCGCTTGTGTTTTTATTGCGTGGTTAAGTCATCACTAGATCCACCTAGCAGTCTTTTATAAGCACATGTGTATTTTTTTTTATGGTATTTTCATTTATGGTTATTAATCTTTCACATTCAGTTTAGCTTTGGCATGCACTCTTGATTTCAGCTTCGTCTTTGATATCTAGCTGGTTTTAGGGGTAGGAAGGATTATATGACATTGTTCTTTGCTGTTGCAAAAGAGTTTCTTGTAGATGGCAAGCTTTGATCCTGCTTTAAGATTCCTCTCAGTTATCTTTACTTCTTGGTCAACTGTCTGTGTGTTATATTGGGACAGTCAGCTAAGTTTTGATAAAACGTAGCTTCTCATTTGATGGGTCTTCCATTTTCACTCCGGCACAAATAAATGCTTCCTATTTTATTTTATATTGGGACAGTCAGCTAAGTTTTCGTCGGAGAAAACTTCTTTGTGTTCAATAATAAGAGGACTATTTTGCATTCTTTTTTTTTTAATTTGGATGAAGCAGAGAATCTCTATATACCCTTAGTCTGTATATGTAGCAAAAGTGAAAGTAGTACTTGAACGTTTTTTTTATCATTCAGCTCAGTTAATGGTGCACTGGTTATTCCTTATCCACTCACATTGGTTGTTTTGGTAACTTGCTATCTCTCTTCTTTAATCATGTTTTCTTTCTCTGCTATCATTTAATTTTCTTATCCTGCATCTTTTCAGTCTTTTCTCCCTCTAGTGTTAAACTCTGCACCAGAGGCAAATCTCGGTACTGCAAAAGGGAGCACAAGTGAATAGTCTCTGCATCAAGTTATTAGCACCGAAGTTAATATGGCTGATACCAGTTCAAGGACTGATGCCTCAACTGATGGCGACACAGATCCTAGAGATATGGGGGTTAGCTCTGTAATCTGGCTCTTTTATTATTTCATTTTCTCTAAATGTCACTCGTGGGGGGCTTGACCCAGGTTCCCTTGGTAGAGCCAAATCCACAGGACTAATTCCTGATGTTAAATACATGCAGTCTGAGAGAGGGCAAGGGATGCTTGCTGCTGCTTCTGACTCCAGTGGTCGATCAAAGGATAAGTTGGATCAGAAGGTGATCATTTTCATCTCTATGGATCAACAAGTATATGTTTTATGTTTTGCATATGCATAATCTGTTTTGTTTCCTTTTTTTTGTTTTGATCCATAGACCGTTCGTAGGCTTGCTCAAAATCGAGAGGCAGCAAGGAAAAGCAGGCTGAGGAAGAAGGTATATATCTTGCTTTTGCTTTTGTTGAATTTTCTTATATTTACCTAATACTTCCTTGTAACATCTCCAAAAGAATACCTACTTGCCATTACCTTGAGCATGTTATTGTTTCCTACATAGGCGTATGTTCAACAGCTGGAGAACAGTCGATTGAAGCTGACTCAGCTTGAGCAGGAGCTGCAGAGAGCAAGGCAACAGGTTTAAATTTTCTTTCTTATTTGGTTTGATTCTGATGAGTAAATTTTCATGAGGAAGATACTTCACACTTCAGCCAAGGCCTAGAGTCACTTCAGTCAGTTAACCAATTAGTAGTCTCTTGGATGGTAGATCTCTCGAATCAGTCCTTCGGTTTTTCTGGTTTATTCATCGGATGATGAAGGAATAAATAGAAATATTTTCTGGTTCTTATGTAATTCTTTGTTATGACTGTGTATTTGTAACTACTGCATGTGTAACTGATTAAAAAGGAAAATTGAACAACTTGTAGGGCGTTTTCATCTCAAGCTCAGGAGACCAAACCCATTCTACTGGTGGAAATGGTATGTACTTTTCCTTCTCCGTTAGTTTTCAGATTGATCCTTTTGGTTATTTATAAGAAAGAGAATTTGCATATACCTCATTCGCTAGTGGCTTGATTTGATTGATGAATTGGTGATTGCATAAGTCATCTGATGGCAATATGCTAAGGCTTATTTAGAGTTAACGGTTCAAGACTCTACTCTAGTTAGCACTGGTGTAGGCTTAGGTCTGCAAGGTGTAAATGTCATGTTTTTTTCCTTGATCTTGTACACACTTTTCTATTTGCAGGGGCTTTGGCATTTGACGCCGAACATTCACGATGGCTTGAAGAAAAGACCAAGCTAATGAACGAGCTGAGATCTGCTCTGAATGCTCATGCAGGTGATGCTGAGCTCCGAATAGTTGTAGATGGAGTGATGTCTCACTATGAGGAGCTTTTCAGGATTAAAAGCAATGCAGCTAAAAATGATGTCTTCCACTTACTATCTGGAATGTGGAAAACACCAGCTGAGAGATGTTTCTTGTGGCTTGGTGGGTTCCGTTCATCTGAACTTCTCAAGGTGAGCTCGTTTACAAGTTTCTTAGACTTTTTCTTGGTGAACAAACCAACTCTATATAATGGGTCAAAACTTTTTATGGCAGCTTATTGCGAATCAGCTGGAGCCAATGACAGAAAGACAGGTGATGGGCATAAATAGCTTGCAACAAACGTCCCAACAAGCTGAAGATGCGTTATCTCAAGGGATGGAGAGTTTACAGCAATCTTTAGCTGATACTTTATCTAGTGGAACTCTTGGTTCCAGTTCATCTGATAATGTGGCTAGCTACATGGGTCAGATGGCTATGGCAATGGGACAGTTAGGCACCCTCGAAGGATTCATCCGCCAGGTACATTTGAAATGTGAAAGAGATATATCTTATACATAGGTAATGTGACTATAATGGAGTTCTTGGTGGCAGGCTGATAACTTGAGGCTGCAAACACTGCAACAGATGATTAGAGTGTTAACAACGCGTCAGTCAGCTCGCGCTTTTCTTGCCATACATGATTATTCATCTCGGCTACGTGCTCTTAGTTCCTTGTGGCTTGCCCGGCCAAGAGAGTGAAACACAAGAACATTGCTTTGCCCAGCTCTATACATAATCTTATAGCTCAAATCAGTAGGAGTTCGTTCTCCTTCCAAGAGATCACAAAGCAAGGCCTTCTCAGATTCTTACCAAAAACAATATTTTGGGAAAGAAGACTGCAGATCTTGAAAATGGATTTATGAGATACCCCAAAGACTTAGATTGTGTTGTGTGTTGTAATCTGTAGCCGATCAGGTTGTGTAGTTTCTAGAGAGTGAATGTTTAGTCTTTGGATATTTGAGAGCGAAAAGATCATCAGTGTAAGGTCTTAGTAACCAACATGATAGAAGATGGGATACTTTCAGGAACTTGGATTGTTTAATATAAATCAAAGAGACCAATTCAATTAATATTGAGAGTTGAGAAGAGGAAGATTATATATATTAAAATCATAGTAATATCTGCACAGCAAACACTGCCACTGATAAAAACTTAGAGAGGTTTGACCAAACTCATACAAATGAAAAAGGTCTAATTATTTTCGAGAGGAAGACTTGTTCAAGTCATGAAATACAATACTGGAAAGACTTGCGTGAAACTCGAAAAGGAAACAACATCACCAGTTCAAAAGTAATTGCTGGTGTAGAAATTCTTGAGAAAATCAGACTTTCCTTGATCCTTGCTTCCGGTATTCTGCACGAGCCCTTCACCCACAACGTATTGACCGATGATGTGGTGACGCTGCTTAGCGTGATCCACAATGTCAGTCAGCTCTTCCATTCCCTTGAACAGAAGAAGATCAATTACCTGCCAGAAGCAACACTATCATTAGGAATACACTACAGATTGCATTATAAAGCACCTAAAAGAGAGGCAAAACAAACAAAACCCAAGATCACTGCATTGAGACACAAGAAAATGCTTTCAATTGAAGGATCAAAATTCAAAACAAATCGCCACACAAGGAAACCTTAACATAGAGTACAAAATAGTAAGAATCCATTTATTCTAACAAGTAAAAAGCACAGAAACAAACATTAACATAGATCACCAAATAGTAAAGAATCCATTTATACTTAACAAGTAAACAACAAAAGCAAACTTTAACATAGTAAACCACACAAGCAGATGGTTTTTTTCACATAGACTTCTTGCTTCCATTTTCTTTTAGACAAAGTGCAAAGAAAGACATTATCTAAACGGCATATACACAAGGAACCCACAAGGTAGCACAGCTTTAACAGGAAGTAACGAGCAGGAAATCTCCCAATTCACAAGACACTTTGATCATCGATAAGACTGACTACCCATAACATTAAGTCCCCAAAGCTCTCAACTTTCACACATAGATTGACTATTAAACCATATTAACAAGCTAAAAGGCTCAATGGTTCGTCACTATGGTAACCAATCAATACTACCAAAGCAGAGACAAAGAAAGTCTTCCCTTTTTTTTAATCAAGAGTGAGATTACTTAGGGGGGGGGGGAAGTAGTACCTTAGGGTCGGTGACGTGGGCGTTGTTACGAATCTGAGCAGAGATAGCGAAACGGAGCTGAGAAGGCGCGACGACGTCTTGGAGATTGTAAATGTCCATTACTGTAGGGATGGATCTACACGCTGCTCTGAAGAAATCGAACACTCGCCGTCTTGCTTCCGTTAGGTTCGCTGAGTTCGGAGGTACTCCGATTTTCCTTAACGTGAATGGAGCTGCCATCTCTGATCTACTACGCCTTGTTTGAATCGCTTAATCGAAAATTTTTCTCTCTTCCTGAGATAACGAAAGCGAAGAAGAAAGATGAGAAACAAAAATACTAATCGATTTGAGAGAGAGAAACAATCAACGACGTCGTTTTACGATTAGTGGAGGGGCTAAGCGATAAATATTTTTCTGCGGAAGATTTTGCAAATGAAACAGTCAACAAGTCGTATTATGTGTTTTGGTTTACTCTCTCTGGTTAAGTCAGATTTGATTTCAGAAAGAAAAAACTACGCTTGACGACGTCGTTTAACACTGAGTGGGGGAAATGGACCTATCGGTAATATAAGATTCGGTTTACTCTGGTCAAAGTCAGATTTAAATTGAACCAATTGGTTTTCTGAGGAAGGGTAAAACCGTCATTACCTACTCAATCCTCGCCGGGGTGTCTCCGCTTCTTAAACCTCTCCTCAAGAACTCAACGCCGTTGTACTGACATTATCACTCAACAAAGATGGTTAAAGACAAACTTCACAACACCAGCGATGATGACAACACAGAAGAGAACTTCTCAGAAGACGGAGACTGGGGAGACTGGGAAGAAGCAGGTGATAACGGTGACAACGACGGTGACGGCGGCTCGGAATCTGACTTCCTCTGTTTGTTCTGTGACTCTCACTACGTTTCCTCTGATTCACTATTCGAACACTGTCGTCTCTGCCACGAGTTCGACTTCCACGGAGTTAGAAAGGAGCTGAAGCTGGACTTCTACGCTTCGTTTAAGCTCATCAACTATGTTCGGTCACAGGTTCTCGTTGCTTCCCTGTTATAAAAAGTTTTTGTCTTTTTATGATAAAGTTGGTTCCTTTTAATGAACTTAGGTGGCTGAGAACAAATGTTGGAGCTGGTGTCAAGTCAAAGATGTTAACTTTCCTCCTTGGGATGATGAGAAGTATCTGAAGCCCTTTTGGCAGGAGGATTCACTTTTGTACAGCTTTTCTGATGCTGACGTGGAAGAAGATGAAGAGGAGGGATTAGATAGAGAGGGTTTGATTGAGGATTTGCAGAAGCTTGGTGATTTGAGTATTGATGTTGAGGCTATAGGAGAAAGCTCTGTGGATGTTACTCTTATCCCAAACTGCAGTGACCTGAAACAAAGTTGTGTGGATGGGAAAGATGAGGAGACAAGAGTTTGTGAAGGGAGGTTAGTTGGTAGGAACGTTAGGAAAGTGAATGAGAACTATTTTGGATCTTATAGTTCGTTTGGGATTCACAAGGAGATGATAAGTGATAAGGTATAATGCACTTTGCAGATATGTGAAGTGAGTGCTGTTTGTTAACTGTTGGATGTATTCATTTTTGGTTTATTTTCAATCATAGGTTAGAACAGAAGCATATAGGGATGCTCTTTTGAAGAATCCGAGTCTCTTGTCTGGCTCTGTTGTAATGGATGTTGGTTGTGGAACTGGAATATTGAGGTGAGTTAGTTGATATCTATCTCGCTCTATGGTGGCCATCTCATTCTACTCATTGCTAAAATATGTGTCTTCTTTGCCTGTAGTCTTTTTGCTGCTCAAGCTGGGGCTTCAAGGGTAATTGCAGTTGAAGCTAGTGAGAAGATGGCCAAAGTTGCAACTAAGGTTAGCTTTCTCTACTTTCTAAAAGGTTTTTCGCTAAGTCCTCATGTATTATCTCTTCTCCCATTTGAAACTGTTTTTGTATCTATATCAGATTGCTAAGGATAACAAAGTGTTTAATGATAAAGAGCATAATGGGGTGCTTGAAGTAGCACACTCAATGGTTGAAGAGCTTGATAAGTCCATAAATATTCAACCTCATAGTGTTGATGTGTTAGTCAGCGAATGGATGGGATACTGCCTTCTATATGAGTCAATGCTCACCTCTGTGCTTTACGCAAGAGATCGGTGGTTGAAACCTGGAGGTGCAATCCTCCCTGACACAGCCACAATGGTGATTGTTATTTACTTTCTCTCTGAATGTTTGTTTCTTCTTCTGAACTTATATTGATGAGTTTTATCCCCTTTCTTTCTCCTCCTTTGGATCAGTTTGTTGCTGGATTTGGAAAAGGCGCCACAAGTCTTCCTTTCTGGGAAGATGTCTATGGCTTTGACATGTCTTCAATTGGCAAGGAAGTTCTTGAAGATACTGCTCGGATTCCTATTGTTGACGTTATAGAGGACCGTCATTTAGTGACTGGACCTGTTCTTCTCAAGGTTTGAAAAGCTTGCTTGAAACTTTATCTGCTTTCCATCTAAGAATCAACTTTCCTTAGATTGCTGTGTTTCTTCGTTTGTAGGCATTTGACCTGGCTACCATGAAACCAGATGAAGTAGATTTCACAGCAACAGCAACGCTTGAGCCCATTGAGTCAGAAACAGAAGCTAGGTTGTGCCATGGTGTTGTGTTGTGGTTTGACACAGGTTTCACTGATAGGTTCTGCAAGGAAAACCCAACCGTACTATCCACATCACCCTACACTCCTCCAACACACTGGGCTCAGACGATCTTGACGTTTCAAGAACCAATCTCAGTGGCACCTGCCAACGTTCTGTCTGGTGATGACAGAAGAGGAGCCATTGGAACTGAAGAAAGTCCAGTCTCAAGCATCCATCTGCGTGTGAGTGTTGCACGAGCGTCTGAGCATCGCAGCATTGACGTCTCATTAGAGGCTACAGGGGTGAGCTCAAACGGTCAGAAGCGTAGTTGGCCAGTTCAGATATTTAATCTATGAATGTGATTGTAACCAAATTGTAAGACTCAATTTCCTCCTTTTTGATCTACCACAAGGATTAGTATTAACTTCCATT
This sequence comes from Eruca vesicaria subsp. sativa, assembly GCA_932364175.1. Taxonomy (NCBI): domain Eukaryota; kingdom Viridiplantae; phylum Streptophyta; class Magnoliopsida; order Brassicales; family Brassicaceae; genus Eruca; species Eruca vesicaria. The sequence goes on from CAKOAT010319599.1 coordinate 151,976, forward strand.
TTGCTCAGAGGATCTTTTCGTGATTAAATTGGTAGGATTTTTACTATGAGGGTAAAAGGATATTTATTAATGATTATAAATTAGAAAGAGAGACAATAAATGGGGTCTATCGACTCAGCCTGACGTGATGTCTAGAAGCTAAAACATAAAAACGAACTCTCTAGGTAAGATTTACAAATGATAGCAATAGCAGATAGAGAGAAAGATGATCTATGAATGTAGTGGCTCGGTTTTGAGTGGTGTACCACCTGAAGACGGTGCATGGCTTCCATTTTGGTTTTGATTTTGGAGGCTAAGGCTGTTTCCTACCATGGAATCGCTGATCAGTCCTGCTACTACGTCAAAGTTAAGCGTCCTCTTCCGGTTGCTGTTGCTGCTGCTGTGACATGGATATTATGGGTTGGTTTTATCCACCAATCTTGTCAGTATATGGAAGGAGCTGATGAAGAGAGGTGTTTAAAAACTTACTTGTTCAACCGGTTGTTGATGGCAGATAGGTCTTTTGAAGGGCTCTGGTAAGGACGTGTGCTCTCTCCAACACAAGCATATGAACTCTTCGAACTGTGTGAAATAAGAGCATCCATCTACAAACACACCAACACACCAACACACATGGAAGGTTAGTCAAAACAATATTGTCACCTCCCTCCTCCCCAAGACTTGGTCATATCATGATAAAGGGAGTTAAGTACTTCGATCTTTTTACCTTTGATGCCCTAAGCGGAGAAACATAAACATTGTGCACTGCGGATACTTTTTTAGGGGACATGTCTGGAACACTTGGAAACACTGACACCTTTGGCAATCCAGGACAATGACCTGTAAAAATGGAATTTAAGACAATCAATAACCTTAGGTACTGCATTCACGTCTAACAATAACCTAGCATTTCTTAACTACCTTCAGGCTTATTATTAGCCTCCACAGCTTTCTCGTTTCTCACAGTGACTATCTCATTCAGCAACGGCTTTGCGGCGGGAATAAATATGTCGTTGTAGAATGTGATGATGTCAACATAATCTGGCCCTACTCTCTGTTACACAAGTTATTGCCACATGTTTTAGTCTCAGAATAACGAGACTTGTTCAACTTAAAGTTAAGGATAATACCCCTTGACGGCGACAATATAACGAATCCACATAAACGCTCTGAAAAACTAGTGGTTTAAAATGTGGTTGCTTCCGATAGTTGTATATGATTTCCCTGAACGTCAGGCTCATTTGGGATATCTGGAGGGCGATCCATGAAAAAAAAAAGCGTTAGAGAGATAAGCCATTATAAACCACACAAAAATAAAGTTAAGACTTTAAACACTTTGCTCACCTTGGCCACTCCGTAAAAGCAGCAGAGAATGATTTGGTCAATATGTCGGTTAAATAAAAGAGAAGTCCGCTGAGCAAGTACATGTTGAAAGAGACGATAAACACTCTCCCTTATTTGCTGAGGAAGTTGTAGTCTTTCCACCATTCCGTTGATTCTGACAGCAGCCAATTTGTTAATCTGTGGAAAACCATCATGAAGTCAATATGATAGTTAAGACAAATAGCCAGTCTAATCAATTTCACGTTCTGTGCTAAGTTCAGTTGGATTGGATCCAACCAAACTATTAGTTATAAGTTGCATTGGACTTTTAGCACCAAAGATTACATTGATCTACCTTAGTGAAGAATATATTGATACCACTTTCTGCACAAGTTTCTCCTCCACCTCCTGGGTTAGGCCGTGTTGGACTGTAAACAAATATCCAAAAAGTTAAACTTAACGAGGACAGGGATATAAAGCAAACCAACTTAGCAGACTTAAAAGGTAAAGTAACTCTCGCAATGACCCAAAATGTACCTAGCAAATGCAGACTGCAATGGAGGTGGTGCCATCTTGGATTTAACGTTGCCAAAGGCCAAGAGACGATCCTTTACTGGTGATGTAAAGGAATTGCGTTCAACTAGAATGCTGTTGTAATCAGTACACTGTCGTTTGGGCGATCTAATATCCCCATTTTGTCCTGTATGGCAGTAAGTTTGAAAATTTTGGTAAGAAAATCACAACCATTAACAGCAGGTTAAAAAAAGACGTTTCAACTGCTTTGACTCGAATACAAACTAAATAACCTGCACATGTTTCATGCATTTGGATAGATGAGGCATGATTAAGTCCTTCAGAGAAGTTAATATGCGCTGCAATTGCATCCAGAGATGGCATCGGTTCAGCTAGTAATCTGAGCTGATTTATCTCCAGTGCAAGCGATGGCTTGGCAACAATCAGGAAGTTGTACATTGAAGAGCCTTTCTCCCATACCATACTCTCGAGCAGCCGTTCCTCCAGTGAGTTCAGATGCCTTCTCAACTCTCTAGGAAGAGAATCCTCAAATCTGATGAAACTCTCGATAACCTTGCAGAGATCAAAGGCTGTGATCCCAGTCCTCTCCAGAACAGCTGGGAACAACATTGTTATGCTTTTGTGGGTAGCTAGAACCAATTCAGCTGAACACGCCAGCATGCATCTATTGAACCTCTCATTTGTCAGTAACGAGTTTAAGTTGGTTGCATGTAAAATCTGAGCTTCTGCTCTACACATTGCCTCAAGAACTCTGTAGTATAGCTTGATAGCTTCTGATCTCCGCTCTTTTGCCCATACATCATCCATAAGTTTAACAGGTTGCAAACTTCCGCCTGCACATAGGCCACCAAGGGAACTATTTGGAAAAATGGATTCTAAAATTACATGTGCTCTTCGTGTGACATCGCTTGTTATATCCCTATCACATGATTTCAGGAAATGTTCCAACCCAAGGGAAGGTTTGGGGGGAAGCGGACATATAACAGTCCTGAGCCATTTGGCAGTTGTCATTGCTGTGCTCACTGGTGTTGCTGACCTGTTAGCACCGCCAATACAATTCTTCTTAGCAGCAGGTGACTTATGTGGAGAGAGTGGACTTATGAATGTCCTCGCAGGTGAGCTCAAAAAATCAATTTTCCTCTTAACGCCAGTAATATTAACAGCTCCTGCAGATAAGCTTCCAGATCCAAGCAAGCTGTCCTCTTCATTGATGAAGACCCTCTCATCAAGGTCGCCTTTACTACAAACTGCATCAGTGTAATATTTTTCTAGTGTGATCAAGCTAGTTGAGATGGATGTTTCATCCAGTAAATCCTCAAAGTAGGTCAGACCATCTGAAAATGAAACACCATGTTTTGAAGAATAATCAGGTAACTGTTCAATCAACTTACAAGACTTTGTGAAAGGATAATAATGTTCTAAGACCAACCTGGGTCAATATTATGTAGCTTGTCAGTTTCGCATGCGGATGCAGAAGATGGCTTCTTCTTCAATATTGTTTCTATCAAATTATTTACCTTGTCCATTGTTGCCCTCAGCTCATCTTCAGAGGCATCATATATCTTGCAAAGCGATGCAATCAAGTCTACATCTTTGTCATGTTTCTTAACTGAAATTCATCACGGAAATGAGAATACAGAATGAATATTCAAATGCCGCAAACCTGGCTAGAAGAAATTAAACACTTACCAAAGCGTGAAGAGTCTTGGATGTTGAAATTTCTAAACCGACAAGGGACGTGTATGATCAAAATAGCCTGATATCGAAAAGAAAAGTTAGCCTTCGCAAATGAAGCGTCTATCAAGAAATAAAGTATAGTCACTAACCAGTATAGAAACTAGGCCATTGGTGCATGTCACAAGGTCTTTAAATCGACTAAAAGCGTGGTTTCGGAGTGCCAAAAAGAGTAACCATCCAAAACGGTAACTATCCGGCAAATAACTAGCAGAGTTTGCGGAGGTCTTTTCTGCGTTTGCATCGTATGTCAAGAAGAACTCCCGGTACCCACGTTTGTAGAAACTGTTATCAAGAAAACGTTAAAATACAAGACAATTCATTAGAGCACATTTCACACGAGACCAGATATCTAAAATTCTAAATCGTGATACTCTGGAAATTTGAAGCAGCAATTCACGATCATCTTCTGATAAGGTGTTACGAAAGTTTGCTTCTCAGATTAAGGTGTTACGAACAGTATCTATATCAACCATTATCATACCACAGAACAAAGAAAAAAAGACATACGACTGCAAGAGAGGAGGGGAACTAAACTCACCTGCTTAGAAGGCTAAGATGCACAACATCCGCCTGCAGCTCCTTTGCCTATTAAGTAAAATCAGTAAATGTTAAACACAGATTAAGAGAGTAGCACAAATCAGCAGTGATGAGGGACTAAGAATAAAACTATATATAAAGAGCTTAGGCATTACCTGAAGTCTGCTCTCCCAGTCTGCACCATAAATTTCAGAAAGCACAGGACCAGCCTTGACAATAAACTGAGGTAACTCTCTAAAGAAATCCACAATACTGAAAACAGAAAACAAAGAATATCATCAAAACAAATGTACTTGAAGACAAAAGGTAAAAAGAAAAAGATTACGTACTTGAGTTTTAGAGCCCTCAGTATCTGACACAGATTAAACCCATTATCACCAGACACTGAATCTTGTTTTCTCAGAGAAAGCATCTTTACTGAATAGAGAATGGAGGCAAACCAGAAACTCTCCCCCTAATAAGCATAATAACAAAAAAAAAAAAGAATTAATCATAATAATAATAATAATACTGATAAAATGAGTAAAAGAAGAGAATTGTAATTCACCGTTCTACATCCAATGTTTGGTGACAAAATCCGTTTGGTTTCTGTAAACAGCTTTAAAGCTTCATCACAAATGCTCTTTTCAAGAGACAGAACTTTCTGCAAGTAATAAAATTAAATTCTAGGGATTAGAGAGTTAGTCTTCAAGACATGATATAATGCCAATTAGAGATCAACAAAGAACCTCGCATAAGTCCAAAAGAGTTGCTTCACTTCGGTTTCCATCAGAGTCAATAGGTGATGTCACTGGAGCCTGAACATCTTCCATGGTCGCCAACGTAGCTGAAAACATGAAAATCCAAGTTAATTGTTTCTCCCAATAAACTGGTTAACTGAAAATTTAAAAAAATTCCCCAATTTGAAGAATCAATCACACAAATTAAGCTAATTGTTCCTCCTAATAAACCGGTTAACTGAAGAAGAAAAAGGAGACTACTTTTCAAGGCCATATGATGCGTTAACTGAAGAATTGATCACACGAATTGAAAATTTTTCATAGGAGAAAAAAAATCTCGAAGTTGAGATTGAATAGCAAAAATTCAAATCCAATTATATGTAAAAAGAGAGAGAAAGATCTTACGTTTGTTTCTCTGTACAGATCCCAATAAAAAAACGAAACGTCGATGATTAAAGCTGAAAGATCCAAAAATTTAAAGAGCTCTCACTGCTAACGCATCCGTCTTAAAATCGACGAATTAAAGAAGAAACGGTGTAATAGAGAGATCTACGTTAACTCTCTTCTTACCTTCTGACGATCTCTCTCTCTCTCTCTCTCTCTCTAAACGGCAAACCCTAGAATTAATATTATCTCGAGCGGGAAAAACAACACCGAGTATATATACGCGTATCATTTTATATACGCACACTATTGGCCACTGATATGTCGACACGTACCCCTTGTGACCCGATTTACCGCCAAAACTTTCTTATTTGTTGGACATCTCACGGCGTCAAAGCCTCGTGTAAGCTACGACCCGACCCACGTCATACGACGTCGTTTTGTCGTTTGATTTAACTTCGTGAAAATTTATATAGCGTTTGGTTGCAGGAGTAGGGATATCCTATCCGCGGGTGGGACTCTTTTTTTCTTCTTTTGGGGACTCATATTTTAAACTCTGCTGAGAGTGGATCTTCATAAGGCTTAGTTTCATAACTGTTAATTAACATAAACGCCACATATGGTGATTGTATATTTAAAATTGTGACATGTGTAAATTTTTTTTTTCCTTTTAATAAGAAAATTAAACCAATTAGAAGGAGAAAATCGCATTTGAAACCCTAAAAGTGTCATTTACTATCAGTTTAAACATTAAAATTTTAGTATATTAAATTTGTAAAGTGACATTTTTATCATAACAAACATCCAACGGTGCTTTTTTTGTTCATAGGCGATCAGTACTATTCATTTTACAGGTTAAAATAAAGATGTCTCCGTCCTTTAAAAAAATAATAATAATAAAAGTATATAAAACTTCAATTTTTTAAAAAAAATCAATTTAAAAAATTCCAAAAATCTAAAATCTCCAAAAAATATAAAATTAAAATGTCAAACTTAAAATTAAATTTTTTTTTTTAATTCTAAATTCCAAAATAAGATCTAAAGTTAAAAATTTGAACTTAAAAATTAAAATTATAAATAGTTAATCGAAAAATTCAAATTCATATTAAAATTTCATTCAGTGACAGTGACCATCACTTATAACGATATCAGAATTTGCCACCATCAAAACTTTTTTTTTGAAAACCCAGGTATCTAGGTACCTTACAAAGCTCGACTAACAAAATAGTACACCTCCACAAAAGGCATCCCAGAGGGGTGCCGATTTCACCACATGTTAATTAATGGTACCACACATAAGGCTAATAATTCTCAAATAAACGATTTTAAGTTTTTGTCCAAAAACAAATTTTTAAGAAGGAAAATGACCAAAATATTTCATTAAAACGGTAAAAGACTCTTATACACTAGATATATAAATACAAACAAATAAATAAAATTTTAAAATATTTTTTAATATTTTGATATTAGTTTAGAATTTTTAAAAAAATTTAAATTTTTTTTTTAATTTTAAGTTTGACATTTAACTTTAGATCTTAATTTGAATTTTTACTTTTTTAATATTTTATTTTATTTTTAAGTTTGAAATTTTAATTTTTATATTTTTGAAATTTTAGCTTTTTAAAATAAAAAAAAATATTTGAATTTTTTACAGTTTTCCAATTTTTGAATATTTATGTATTTTTATTTTTATTTTTAAAAACTGACACATCATCATCATTTTAACCGATAAAATGAATAGTAAAGGTCACCTATGAATTTTTGGGTCTAATTTTTTCTCTAGCCTTAAGAACAAAATTGCTAATAATTGGTTATGTTTTATGATTACTGAAACCAACCCAAACTTACACGAAAAAAAAAACAAATTTTCATAAATAAGTTCCATACAATATATACAAAAACCATATAATTACAAGAAAAAGTTTCCCATTTTTAAGTGTTTTATGAAATCAAAACATCAATCTAAAACCAGTGCAAGCACCTGTCCCTACCTAGTATAATTATTACACTACTGTCCAGATAATCAGATATACAATGAGATTGCGACCACATGGCGTTACCATCTGATCAAACAGCGAAAATAATCGATGGAAAGGCGGTTGCTCATACCATCCGATTAGAGATCGCTGAGGAAGTTCGGCACCTATCTGAGAAACACGGCAAGGTATAGGTAGTTTCAGTCTCACAGCTTTAGCATTGTTTTGTTTGAACCCAAAGTTACTGTTTTCCTTCTCTTCCAAGTGTCATGATTAATCATAAAATGATTAGCTTTTAGTTTCAGTATGGCATTAGAGTTGAATCATTTGAATCTGCGTCTACCAGTGGTCTCTTCTATTTATAGAAAGATTCCTTTTGCGTAGCGTTCATTAAAAAAAAACATTTTTAACTTTTGCGTCTACTCCATTCAGTATTCACTTTTGGTTTGCTAGATCTTTGACCATGAAAGTAGCATAAAAACATTAACTTTTTCTCCGTGTAGGTCCCGGGACTAGCGGTGGTCATAGTTGGGGCAGGGTTAGATTCAGAGACTTATGTGAATATGAAGAGGAAAGCCTGTGATGAGGTTGGGATAAAATTATTTGATGTTGACCTACCTGAGGATGTTTCTGAAGCTGATCTTATCAGCAAAATTCATGAACTCAATTCAGATCCGGAAGTCCATGGTTATTTAGCTTTATTGTAACTTTGTTTTTGCTTTCTGATGAAATGCGAACATTAATGAGCTATAAAACTTGATTTGCAGGTATATTAATTCAACTCCCATTGCCTAAGCATATCAATGAGGAGAATGTTTTGGGTGTAATTAGCATTGATAAAGACGTTGATGGCTTCCATCCTTTGAATTTTGGCAAGCTAGCCATGAAAGGTAGAGAACCCCTCTTCCTTCCATGCACCCCAAAGGTAACTGCTCCTTTTGGCGCCAAGAGAATTAGCCTACTTGTTTTCTTGTATGATAATTCATGAGGTGTTTTTTTTGTTGTGAGGCAGGGATGTTTGGAACTCTTAGTGAGAAGTGGCATAAAGATAAAGGGGCAAAGAGCAGTTGTAATAGGTCGTAGTAACATTGTTGGTCTCCCCGTTTCACTTCTACTTCTCAAGGCTGATGCTACTGTTACAACTGTACATTCTCACACCAAGGATCCTGAGGCTATCATACGCGATGCTGACATCGTTATCGCTGCAGCTGGACAAGCCTGCATGGTGATTTTTTTTTTCTTTTTCAGATTATCTAGTGGTACTAAACAAATGTGAATAGTTTTTATCACTTCGAAGACACTCTTTGTCTTTGACAATTTCAGATCAAAGGAGACTGGATAAAGCCAGGGGCTGCAGTAATGGACGTTGGTTGGTTGGAGATGTCTATTAGTAGTCCCGTTGCAGCCAGCGAGCTGAGCAGGACATCATCAGGATACTGGTTGGCTGGAGATGTCGATTTCACAGAAGCTTCTAAGGTTGCAGGTTTCATAACTCCAGTCCCTGGTGGTGTAGGTCCGATGACAGTGGCAATGCTGCTCAGGAACACCTTAGACGCCGCCAAGCGGGCCATTGGCCCGTAAATATTATCCCTTCTCTGTGTGTGACAATGAAAAAGATTTGAGTTTTATTCATTTCAGAAATTGTGTTCTCGGCTTTGATGACTTATCTGTCACTCAAAACATTATCTACGTAACTTCTCTTAGAATTGCCCTCTCTAACGTAACCCTCTCTATCTGTATCTTCATCTAATGCTTTCTCGAAACGGCAAATACTAAAAAATTGATATTTTCTAGTGCGGGGAAAACAGCGCAAGTATATTAAATACGCGCATTATCAACCATTTATATACCGACACGTGTCCTATGACCCTATTTACCGCCAAAACTCTATTATTACTGTTGCGTGGTTTAAAGTCAAAACAAACGGATTTGGGTGTTTTGAGTATTCGTTGGGCGTTTTGAGTATTCGTGTAACACCATCTTCAACGGTGTTACCCGTTGGAATCTTTAAGAAAAAGTATTTCAGATTTGGTAAGGATATTTCAGATTTTTATTTTTTTTTTAAAAAGATCATTCGCAGAATACCACATGTTCTAGAGACCGTAAATAGTGTAGAGATTCGCTAAGAAACAGTCCTTATTTAGGAATTTTAAAAATCGAATCCTTAATTTTTATAGAATTCCTCCCTAAAGACTATCGTTGGAAGTCTTCTAAATTACGATCCGGCCGACATCCATACGACGTGGTTTGGTTGGAGGACTAGAAATGTCCTATTGGCGAATAGATTCAGATATAAAAGTCTGGTAACATCTTTTCTGCTCTATAGAATCAGTGTGTCTCTCTCTCCCTCTCTCTCGCTCTCTTCTAAACTATGCTTTGATTTATTGATTATAAAATGATTGAAATATCTAAACTTTACTCTCTTTTAGCATTAAGTAGCGATGATCACTCATTGTTTGCTCGACAAGCTAACATGGAAACGCAATTTCAGTTAATGTTATTATGAACCGATTCAACTTTTTTGTGTCAACTCTAATCAGTATTCTCTTGATTTGCTGGTTCTTTGACCTCCCTGCATTGTCTCAGGTAACATATACTTTCTGTCTAAATATCATACATTGTAACAAAGCACAATAATGAAATGGAGTCTGATGTTTTGCTTCGTGCAGGTCCCAGGACTAGCAGTGGTCATCGTTGGGGCACGGAAAGATTCAGAGACTTATGTGAATATGAAGAGGAAAGCATGTGCTGAGGATGGGATCAAGTCATTTGATGTTGACCTAACAGAGGATGTTTCTGAAGCTGACCTTATAACCAAAGTTCATCAACTCAATTCAGATCTTGAAGTTCATGGTTAGCTTTATTTCAACTTTGGGTTTTCTTTTGGTAAAATCCCAACATTAATGAGCTATAGTAATAGAACTTGATTTGTAGGTATATTAGTTCAACTCCCATTGCCTAAGCATAATAATGAGGAGAATGTTTTGGGTGCAATCAGCATTGATAAAGACGTTGATGGCTTCCATCCTCTGAATATTGAAAAGGTAGAGAACCCCTCTTCCTTCCATGCACCCATAAGGTACTTGCTCCTTCTTTGCATATAGTCTTCATGTTTTCTTGTGGATAATTGATGAGGTGGCTTTCTTGTGAGGCAGGGATGTTTGGAACTCTTAGTGAGAAGAGGCATAACGATAAAGGGGTAAAGAGCAGTTGTAGTAGGTCGGAGTAACATTGTTGGTTTACCCGTTTCACTTCTATTGCTCAAGGCTGATGCTACTGTTACAACTGTACATTCTCACACCAAGGATCCTGAAGCTATCATTCGTGAAGCTGACATCGTTACTGCTGCAGCTAGACAAGCCTGCATGGTGATATTTCTGAAGAATAATCCAGTAGTAGACAAATTGCGATTAGTTTTCATCAATTCAAAAAACACACTGTGTCTTGACACCCTTTCAGATTAAGGGAGAGTGGATAAAGCCAGAGGCTGCAGTGATCGACGTTGGAACTAACGCAGTCAGCGACCCGAGCAGGAAGTCAGGATACAGATTAGTCGGAGATGTTGATTTCGCAGAAGCTTCTGAAGTTGCAGGTTTCATAACTCCGGTCCCTGGTGGCGTAGGTTCAATGACTGTGGCAATGCTTCTCAGGAACACTTTAGACGGTGCCAAGCGGGTCACTGGCCAGTAAACTATCCTTCTGTGTGTTATAAAAGATACTGGAGTTTAACCATTACTATAATTGTGTTCACGGCTTGATGACATTGTCCCTCCCAAATAAATTTGCCTTCCCACAAGTTAGCACAGAGCATGATGTTCACATCATTTTACTCAAAAGCATGAATGATGCATTGATTCTAGATTAAGTACATTATTCATTGAAACTCTTACGCTTATATAATCCCATTTCATAAAAAACACAACAAACATAAGTTATCAAAGTCAAGCTGCTCAAGGCATGGCAAATTCCAAATACTCTGATGCTACAAACCATCCTGAAACTCTCACCTAAGACGCTCTAGATCTATCTAAAGTAGATTCCATGACAATGGCAGAAACACTCGGAATAAACTTCTCATGCTTTCTGCAGTTGAACAAAAAGAGTTTTGTAAGTAAAATGACTGTGCAAGAAAATAAAAGAAAGAAGATAGAAGTATCTAAACTCTGAGATTCAAACCTGCACTGGGAGATAGAGCTTGAATTCCGGAGGGAGCTCTTCATCTGAGTAGAGACGGTCAGCAAAATATATCCTTCTGAGACGGCAGTTAGCATGAACCTGAACTCGCAATGTCTCAGCGTAATTAGTCCCATAAGCTCTCCTAGTAAGATCAGGTAAGTTCAGCTGGATCTGATTCCATCCCTCATCCATCTTCAATGGCATTGTGCAAATATACGGCTTTACTCTAGTCACAGACTACAAACACAAACATAACAGTCCAACAAAAACACATCAATACTACTAACAACAACACAACAACACAGAAACTGCACAAGAGGAATCAGATTCACAGATGATACGTACTTGAAAGTTTGAAGCTCGAAATCGCCTACGCACGTTCTTGTCATCAAGAATCTGAATCTCGAATGAGAAATACTTCTTCATGTTCTTCACTACCAATACCAAAAAGGGTAGTTTGATACCAAGTGTTGCGGACAGATCAGCGGGACATGTGATGTATGTAGACTGAATGTTTGATCCAACTACTTCGAGAACATTGGATTGTATGTCATCATCATGACAACGCTTCACATGACCATCCTCAACTATGAATTTAAAACAAAACAAATATGATTAGCTAACCCTAAACTTGATTCTCTTACAACAACTATGGATTCAATTACTTAAAAAAAAACAATTTTTATAATCAATTGATGATTAGCTAAACCCTAAATTTGATTCAATCTCTTACAACAACTATGGATTCAATTACTTAAAAATAAACAATTTTTATAATCAATTGGTTACCTTCTTTGTCCCATATCTGAAGAGGCTTACTTCTGCAAAAATTATATCAAAACAATCCATAGTTTAGAGATTATCGAACGGTTCAAATCAATCAAAAATTTAAATAAATTAACAAAAACACGAACCCTAGACTGTACAAAATAGACAGAAACCCAGACTGAAACGTGTTCTTGAACATGTTCCTGCTTCTCCAGAAGCTCCTCGTGGAAAAAGAATCTGAAAGAATAATAAAAAAGACTAAAGAACCGATGCTGCCACCAATTAGGTGTTTTTAAAGGCTTGGGTCTCGGCCCATTAATATATGGGCCGCGGACCATTAAGTGATGGGATACTCTTTGAGTTGAATAATATATTCCCTTCACCCGGATAATACCGACGTGCCATTCTTACGGCTTATCGCATGCCACGTGTTTTCTTCTCCACCGAGAAACTCGTCACGTATGCACTTAATATCAGCCAAGCAAAACACGTTTCCAAACGTAAAAGACAAATATATCCTCTACCAACCAGGTTATCCACTCACTGCTTGCGAAGGTCATTTCCGGAATGACAAGAAACGTAGGGTCTGAAACACTGCAACTTGCAGGGACAAGAAAAGATCTGGGAACACACGTGGACCAATGAGAAGAGTGCTTTAGATGGAGGAAAGATCTGAGCCACAAATCTCGTCTATGAATTCAGAGCCACGAAAACAAGATCTACTTCACGCGCTCATAATAACCTCACGCGCTTGCTTTCTCTTACTTGTTCTGTCTATCTTACCTCCTAGGAAGTTGAAACATTACAGAACACAACTAGTCTCCCTTCTCTCTCTCTCTCTCTCTCTCTCTCTCGAAAGCTTCTATCTTTACTTCTTGATCTGAGCTTCTTGTTCTGATTCTGATCTAAAGTGAGTTTCTTTCTTCGATGTTCTTATTAATTATAATCATGTTTATTCTCTAATGGGTTTCTGAAATTCGTGATCTTTGTTTGATTTTATGATAGATCTCATGGATTGTTATACGAGAAGGAACTTTGAAGATCTTGTTGTACCTAATTATCAAGACACGTCATCAGAGACGTACCAATCTAATAATATGTGGGGTGGATGGAACATGAACTCCCCTGAAGCTACTCAGAAATGCTTCGATTACAATGGTTTTAATGGAGAAGCGTTGTTGTATACTCAGATGGGTATGAGGCCAACGAGTGAAGAAGAAGAAGAGTCTAAGAGATCAAAGGCTTTTTACGGTGGTGCTCCTTCGCTTCATGATTTTGAAGGAATCGAACAGATGGATGATATATTCTTGTAAAGCCACTTTCTTTCAACTTCATGACTGATTGTTTTATTGTTTGCAAGTTAGCTTATGTTTTTTTTTCTCTGTTTTTGGTTTTACTGAAGAAGTTCTATCTTGGAGGATGGTCCAGGGAGTGATGGAGATGCACATCGTGCTTCTAGCAGTTATAATAGTGTTGGTTCTTCGTCTATGTATGGTGGTGGTGAAGTCCCCATGTTCCAGTGTCATGACATGTCTTTAAAGGTAAGGGATTGGTCCCAAATTTGACTTTTTTTATATTGAGTATTGGTCACAGTTATTAAATTGGAGTTGATGATATATTTTTAGATATTGAATCTCCATTTTTTTTTATTAAAGGAGGAGGTTCCATTTACAATCTCGGATATGTCTGAAGAGAACATGTTAGATTCACACTATGTGGATGATGAACTGTCTTCTGAAGTAGTTTTGCAGGATCTACAGAGAGCTTCAGAAAAGGTGAGTTTGGTGTGATTTTACATCCCTTGTTCATGTCATTGAGACAGTGTAGTGGACTTGTTTTGATGTCAAATTGTTGTTTTTGTCTTTCTTTTTAGTTAAATGATGTGACAAGAAAGTGTTTCCGAGATACGTTTTACCGGCTTGCAAGAAACTCACAAGAGAAGTTGGATTCAGACAGCACCAACTCACAAGAGTTCAACATGCATACCAACTCGGAAGAGTTCAACATGCAAGCATCAAGATATGATTATGGTGACAATACCAGGTATAGACTCATCAAATGAAATCATCTTTTTTTTGTTAATAGGATCGAAATATAGATTTTCTTATGTGGAGGCTGATCAGAGTGACATTTATTTGATTTCAGGTTGAGTAGAGAGGAAGAGATTGAATCAGAAACAAACTCAATCGATAGAGCTGTTGCAAACCTGACATACAACAAGATGGAATCCAACATAAGCAACTTTCCTCTACCAGAAAGAGTACAGTAGTAGCTTCTGCTGGTTCAAAATCAACCATTGTCGCCTCATCAGCTTCTTGTTTGAAGACTTTTGTTTATATGTGTGTATATAGATGACTCAATGTTGCAAGCTTCAGTTTTGATCTGTCTCAAAAGAATCTGGTCTCTTTTTAATTTCTTCAGTAAGGTTTTTACTATACTATTGTGTGACAATGCTTAATGGCCTAAAGACTCAGATTTGTATAAGATCATCATGTTTTCAATAACTCCGAAGTATTGACTCAACCATAACCAACATGAACTCTGGAAAAAGAAACATAACTCATTGATAGAGCCATTAATGAGTAATCCAAAGAGTTTTGAGTTCTTTAAGTTACAAGCCAACCCAAGGGAAAGAACAGGAGACAAAGTCTCTGAATGTTTCCAAGGCGACAAGTTGAAAACGACACATAGCAGATAACTTTATCTTCAAACTCAAGATTCGGATAGAAAGAATCAAGATGATAAGTTTCTACATGTCATAAGCCACTGAAAGTATAGATATCTTTTTTTTTTTTTTAAGTATAGATATCTTCTTTCAGTCTAGTGACAGGATGTTTCCTTGGATATTCCTTTTTACTTTTATTACGTTTAAAAAAAAAGACTTGTAAACAAAAACTTTGATCTAAAAAAAAACCTAGAGAGAGCGAGAAAAAAAAGGAAGCCGCCGTCCTTCCATCTTCTCCGGTCGATGGCTCTATGCCGTTGGTACTGTGAGAAGATGGAAACCCCCTCTGTCTTGTTTCGATCTTGCTTAAGTCGGGTTTTTTAGTTTAGAGGATTCCAGATCTGGCCAAAAGCTTTATCTCCTTGTTCTGAAGCAGAGTCTCAGATCGGAATCCATGGCTGTCGATCTCGTCAGATCTATGGTTTGTGGTGGTGAGTTTATGGTTACCGGCTGGATTGATTGAGAGCGTGTCAAGTAAGGTCTGGTTGGCTCTGCCGTGGTCTTGAGGTTGGAGGCGCTTTGACGGCTCGTGATGAGCCCCTACAGAGGTCAATGGCGAGTTGTAGTTGGATCTGAAGGGAGTTAATGGAGCGCATCTGTGGTGATGGCGCAGAGTAACCTTTTCCATAGTCCATTGACGTGGTCAGTTGGTTCTGGAGAGGTCGGTGGAGCAGAGGCGCTTATGAGACACAATCTACAACAACGGTTATCCATAACTTATCGGTTCGGTTTGTTTACTCTATGGCTGGGTTTGAGTCTTCTCTAGTTTGTTTAGGCATGGATCCTGTTGTCATTAGTTATGTCTGTTCTTTTTCTAGTTTAAGTGTGTCTAAGTCTGATCTTGTCTCCGAGATTGTAACTATGCAATCGTCGGCTTATGGTTCGAGGGTTGTGTCTCTAAACTGTTGGCTTTGGATTATGGTGTTGTTTCATTACGACAGTCTTTGTAACGTGTATGTTTGGCTCTTTCCAGTTTGAAATCAATATAACAACAGACAACAAAAAAAAAAAAAAAAAACTTGTAAAATAAGTTTATAAAATAATTCGTGAAAATTTTGCGAACCCGTAACTCAATAAAGTGTCGTTTCCATTAAAATCAACAAAGTTGAAAACACGTTTAATAAAAAAGAGAAAGTGTAAGGGGGGGGGGGTTCGAATAGCAAAGACGGCTTTCTAATTTACGTTTTTCGCTTTTTTTAGTAGTTAAGCCCAACAGACAAAGTAAATGGCCCATTAATATTAGTTTTAGGCCTTTTTAATTTTCCTCACTCGCTCAAGGTCTTAGACGACCATAACAAATTAGGTTTCAGTCTTCTAGGGTTTTAACTTTTTTTAAGGTTTCCGCACAACTCACACTCTCTGTTAAACTTCCATACACATCTCATCATCATGACTACTGAAGAGAAAGAGATCCTCGCCGCCAAATTGGAAGAACAAAAGATAGATGTAATTTTATTATCTTCATACTACTCTCTCTTTAGCTAGAAACTAACTAGACTCAGTTCAGATCTTAAGTGTTTTGCTTCGTATATGCTAAGGTTGTAGCTGTGCAAGTTTAGATCTGTATTTTTAGTTATAGACTTAGTTTGGCATGTGTCTGATTTGTTTGTTTTTTTTACTGTGTTTTTGTTTGTAGCTTGATAAGCCTGAAGTTGAGGATGATGATGACAACGATGAGGATGACTCCGATGATGATGATGACGCAGAGGGTAAGTCCTTAGTTTGTTTTTTTTTTAAAATAAAAATTGTTCATTTCCTTAATCAATTACTACATGTTTGTTACGGATGCTATTGTTCTGTTAGTTTATGTCTGGTTGAGGATTGGTTTATAATTAGAGTCTTTGTGAATGTGTAAGATAAATAGATATGTGGTCACAGAAGCTTCAAACGAATCTTTCTTTGCACTGTGTGAATCGCATTCTTTAGACTTTTCGGTGGTCACGATTCTTATTTGTGGTATTGTCCTTCATATTGTGATGTGATTGGTGAAACAGGACAAGATGGAGAGACAGGTGGCAAATCAAAACAAAGCAGAAGTGAGAAGAAGAGTCGCAAAGCCATGCTTAAACTCGGGATGAAACCCATTACTGGTGTCAGCCGTGTCACCGTCAAAAAGAGCAAGAACGTTGGTGTTTACTTACTTCTTTTGTACATTCAATCTTCGTAGATTTTACATATTCAAATGTATTAAACTGTGGGAATATTTCTTTGGATTACAGATCATGTTTGTCATATCAAAGCCTGATGTGTTCAAGAGTCCAGCATCAGACACATATGTGATCTTTGGAGAGGCGAAGATCGAGGACATGAGCTCTCAAATTCAGTCACAGGCTGCACAGCAGTTCAAGGCTCCAGATCTCAGCAGTATGATCTCAAAGGGTGAATCTTCGTCGAGTGCTGCAGTGGTTGAGGATGATGATGAAGAGGTTAACGAGGAAGGTGTTGAGCCAAAGGACATTGAGTTGGTGATGACCCAAGCTGGAGTTCCTAGGCCAAGGGCTGTGAAGGCTCTCAAGGCTGCTGATGGAGATATTGTCTCTGCTATCATGGAGCTTACCACCTAAACTTAAATCTCTTCTACTTAGAGCTGTGGTTTAACATGTCCCAGTGAGTGTAAGGATTCAGAAATTTTTGTTTTTCATGTTTTCTCGAGTGATTTTCAATGTTGTATTAGTATAGACCTCATAAGTTATTGAATTTCAGTTTGATTTGATATCGAATATTATGAATTTTTTGCGTTCAGAGTCATCAGTCAGTTTCTGGCAACGAAGAGTTCAATGGCAGACACTAACATTGATTAGTATTTCTGTTAATTTCCTTCAAGCACCGATTCAATCGACACTAACATGATTAAACCTACTTGACTCATTGGATAGCTCATTATGGTTTGAAATGAGGGCATGGAAGCCATATATCTCTTACATGAGTTTCTTGAAAATCCTTACGTAGATAAGTAAGGTCTCCATGGTTAAGATATGTTGTTTTAAACGATGTTTGAAGGCTGATAATACGTATCAAAGCTTTCTTAAATTTTCACGACCATTTCTTTTGTTTATAACCTTTTCTTGGACCGTTTAATTTCATAGACTCCCAGTAAGAGTCTTTTCAATGCATGAACTGTGAAGATCTACAGATGAAGGATTCAAGAAGATTTGGTTCTAATCTGTAACAGAAGGCTGATGTTTATTACCCAACTCCCCAAAGAAAGAGGCTAAGAAGTTGCAAGGAAGTATTCAAACACAACAACAAGGATTCAAATGCACAACACACTGAAGAAGGTTTCTTTTGTTGCACCCAAAGTGATGAAGAAAACCAGGTCCAAGTATGTTGCAGTTGGTGATAACAAGACTTGACAAGATAAATGAAGGATCTAATGTGCTATGGATTATTATTATTATGTCAGTTAAGTTTCCTTGTGCATGATGAATGAACTCAAACACTAACAATATCATTCAAACCTAATTGATTCATCACAAAGAGACCCAAAACAAACAAAGTAGATCACAATGGTTCTCCTATCACAAACTGAAAGAAACGACTGATCCATTCAAATATGTATCTGCACAGACGTGTCGAATGTATGTAGTCTATAAACATTTTAATTAAAAAGCCAAGCTCCTCAGACCATATATAACACCATTGTAACACAACAACATCCCACAAAACGCAATAAAAAACAACTTAAAACACATTCACGAATGCAACCTACCAGCGATGGCATGAACCTGAGCTTCCATCTGAGCAGCTCTAACCTTCGAACCCGTAGCCCTATGAAAAAACTGTTCCCTCGACAACAACCTCACATTCCTCAAATACAAATCAAACGGAACAACCCCATCCTGAAACCCCTTATCCAACGCATAAACCGCATCCTCAATCGCCAAATCCAACGCAGTACACTCCAACATCTGCTTAGAGAGACCATCAACACACTCAAAGGCCTTATCCACATCAACAACAACATCACTGCTATTACTAGTCTTCCCTTGATTCTCTCTAACCCAATTCTCGAGAACATCAGTGTTCATCGACATGATCTGTAACTGCTGCTCAAGCGTCTCTTTCTCCTCCACCATCTCCTTCAACCCTCTCCTGATCTCTTCCTCTCTCCTCTTCAACCCCGCCTGCAAACTCAGCAACGACTCCGCCTCCGCTTCTCTCGCTCTCCGCATCGTAACGAGATCCACGTGGATCATGTCCACCATCTTATTGATAGCATTTCTCTTGTAAACCTCCGCGGCATCATCCGATTGCTGGTTCTGCTGCTGGTGATGCTGGTGGTGCTGAACTCTACCGTAAGGAGACGGCGGGAACGGTCTCATTAACGACTGATCCGCAGTTTGAGTTTGAGGTCGAATCAATTGCGAATCGTAAGCCGGGGGAGGCGGAGACGGTTGAGGACGGCGTCTCGAGTAGAGAGGTGGATCACGAGCGAACGCAACGCCGAGATCGGAGACTAGATCAACCAGATTTGAGCTAGGGTAAACCCAATTTTGCAGATAAGGCAGCGAAACGAGTCCCGAAGGTGTGACGTGTGCGTGAGGCCGTTTAATAATCATATCAGCCGTTGGATTGACATAGACGCAGGGAGGGTGACGTGGGTAAGATTCTAGGAGCCAGATGATGACGGGGATGTTGTAAGTGACGCCGTGGTAAGGCATAGGGATTGTTCCGTCTGCTTGGAGGAGGTTGACGGAGCGGCCGTCGTTGTGGATGAAAGTGGCGGTTTTGGGTTCGAGGGAAGGGTAGGAGGAGATTAGGTTGAGGAGGTGTTGGCGGATTAGCCATTTGGTGGATTCGTCGTATGGGACGGAGTTTGGGCCGCGTTGGGAGAGGACGGAGGAGAGGAATTGTTGGATTTGTTGCGGGTTTGAGGGTGGGGGAACCATCGGATCTGGAAAGCGGTGTCGGCGATTGGAAGGAGAAGAAGGGAGATGACTAAGGGAATATGGATTTTTATTTTTGGTTTAGTGGAAGAAGTAATGTTATGTGTTATACGCGTCTTTTTAAGGTAATTACTTTTTGCCCTTAATGTAAGCCGGTTAACTCGTGGTCATGGTTCAACACGCATACTTTTGAAAGGAGCAAACATTAACATAGTGATGGTTATGTGGGCTAACTAGTTTGGGACATCTATTATATTAAAAGAGAAGTTACAACCTTGATTCATGTGTGATTTTTTTAGAAATGGACCCTCACTATAAATCAGTTATTATTTATTTATTACTAATAACATGACTTAATAATATATCATAACTAATATAACCATTAACTCCTACAAAACAGGAATGGTAAACATCACCAATTTTAATCCTTATTTAATGTAAAATCAATTTATAGATAACCACGATGTAAACCATTATCAAACCAGTCTGTGGACCAATACATTATCCTATTGTTATTATTTTGAACATGCAATATCTACTAAATTTGGACTAACCGTTTAGACTAATTGTTATTATTCTGAACGTGCAATATAAACCAAATTTCGACTAACCCTTTAGACTAACGTACCAAATGGGTTTAACTAATCACGATATGTATGCTATGTTTATAAAACAAATTATATACATCAGATCTAAATTACAGACTAACTAATTGCACCGTAATATTTTATAGGCACAATGTATTATAGTGTTAAAAATTTGATGTTTTTAACCGTATACCAAAAAAGAATTATCTATTACCAATGTGATTTAGTTTTTAACAGTAGGTCCAATCTGATTTAAATTTTATATATATTTCAAATTTAGTAATAAAAATATTTAAAATAGTATTGTTACATAATTATGTTTTCAAAACAAAATTTGTTACAAGAATACAAAATTTGATTTTTTATAGTAATAATAATATCACAAATCACATAAACACATGTATAATAGAATTAGATAATACATAATACTAAAATATATTAATTTATTGATAAATTTTGTTTTATAAACTAAAATGATTTAGTATAGAAAATAAAACCCGCACGGTTGTGCGGGTCGAGATCTAGTTTTATCCATTAAATTTGATTTGTTTTGTTATTTGCAAATTCTCAAGATTTATAGACTTTTGAATCGAGTTAAATAGTAAAAATTAATATCCGTTAAAATCGAAATAAATATAAATATTAAAATTTTTAAAAATGAATATTCGCTCAAATCCGAAAATATAAATATATGTATATATATATATCTTAATTATATTTAAAAAATAAATATATAAAATTATTCTAACACATGATTTGACAAATTATATTCACATTGTTACTTATATAAAAATATTACATAAAAAAAATATAATTTCTTTTATGACAATTATAATTTTTTGGTTAAATTTTATGTTATTATAACTGTTAAACTAAACTTTAAAAAAATTACAAATATGTAAATTCATAACTTCTTTTAATTATTATTTTATATATCATGCGGAAAATATTTTAGAAAACAAAATTTTAAGATTATAAGTATTAATCAAAAATTTACAAAAGTTGGTTACCAAAATAAAAAACAAAGATGCATATTATCCATTTTATCCTCCAGCATACAAAAAAGTGGATGAATAACAAGCCTGTGACGAGCAGACTCTTACGACCTAATAAAAAGTTAACACGTGGATGGTTAGATCTTTTCGGACAATAGGATAGAGTCAATCTAACAAAAACTTGTCGTACCACCGTTATAACAAGGAAACCGCCGTCGCCGGATCTGGGAGTGTTGGTAATCGATGAAGGAGACGATTCCGATCTTAGAAAGGAGTTTCTGTACTTAAAATTTACCCTCTGCTTTTTTATCCGAAGAGTCCAGTTTGCTTGGTGGTTTTTGCGTTTTTTCTCAGTTCGACGGTTTGCAAACCATGAGGAAGAAGCTCGATACTCGCTTCCCTGCTGTAAGTTCTCTCGTCTCGTAAAACTGAAAGTCCAATTTCTCGAACATACTTTTGTTTTTTCTAGGACCGTCCAAACACTCTTCTGCCTGAATCACGTGTTCTAAGACCAATCTAGACTCGATTTCATTTCTGGCGAATTGGTCTCTCTTAGCGTATGACTTAGCAATCAATTTTCCATTTATATTATTATTTGGTGGTTGCTAGGGCTTTAGGTTTATCGTCAAGATCCTTCCTCTATGGAATTTTGATTCTGTTGAAGATGTTAGGTGTCTTTATGTTCTCAAACGTTGTCGTTTTGGTGGATTGCATAGGTTGGAGATAGTGTTGATACTAGATTATAGTCTCTGGTTGAAGCTAGAATACAAAATCAATTCCAGTTTCTTAGCTAGATCTTGTGAATACTTTTGTTGTATGAAACCTCTCAAACCATTTCATAAGTTAGTATAATGTTGTTGATGATGGCTAGTATAGGGTTGTTATACACAGAATGGAAAATTCTGTTGTGAGTGTTATGTATTATGCTTATTTCAAATGTGATTGATGATGGTACTGAGCACAATTAGTGTTTTCACATTTTCTTTATGATTCGCTTTGTTTTGATGCGCAATTTTTCAGGCTCGTATTAAAAAGATAATGCAAGCTGATGAGGATGTTGGCAAGATAGCTTTGGCTGTGCCTGTCTTAGTTTGTAAGTCATGGCCTTTATCGCAGACTTCAATTTTTTGTAACGCTATTGTGATATGATACTAAAATATTTGTCCTCTATAATTAATTACAGCAAAATCTTTGGAATTGTTCTTGCAAGACCTTTGTGATCGAACTTATGAGATAACCCTTGAGAGAGGTGCCAAGACCGTTAGCTCATTGCACCTGTAAGCACTAGATTGCGTAACCTTTTATCTCTCACTTCCCTTCTGCATGTTAACATAATCACTGTCTAAAGACCATGAGAGGTTCACTTGAATGCATTTATACATCCTCTAGGTTTCAGATGTTGTAACTATTAGTTTAAGAGGTATCATGATGATGTTAAGCGGAAGAGCTGATGTTTAAGAGTTACAGAACTTTATACCACTAATTTGGTGTAGAGTTTGTTTTGCAATTTTTTCTTCATACGGTTTCTGGTGTTACTACTGCATCCCACGTTTACTGAAGGTGTTTTGTTGTTGTTTTACAGAAAACATTGTGTGGAAAGATATAACGTGTTTGATTTTCTGAGGGAAGTTGTGAGTAAAGTGCCTGACTATGGCCATGCTCAAGGGCAGGGCCATGGTGATGTTACCATGGATGATCGCGGCATCTCCAAGAGAAGGTTGAATCTCTTGGCTTCTTCATGTATATTCGGGTTTTTTTATTTGATAAGAAAGTATCAAGCTGATCCTAAATGGTTAAATCAGGAAGCCGGTCGGTGACCAAGCGAATGACAGCGACGAGGAATCTAAGAAAAGCAAAACAGTGAACTCATGTTCTTCTTAGCTACTTCATTATTGAGTTACTCTATTTATGTTAAGCACTCACATTGTTGGTGTTGTGCTATTATTGCAGCAAGAGATGGGGAATGCTAAGCCTAGTGGCAGGGGTAGTAGAGGGAGAGGACGAGGAAGAGGTCGTGGTGGACGAGCAGCCAGAGCAGCAGCCGAAAGAGAGAATCTGAACCGCGAGATGGAACTTGAATCCACCATGCTGGACCAGCAACCTCCTCAAGACAGTATCCAGATGCAAGTGTCAGTGTCATCACCACAAGAGATTGAGACCAAGGATGGCATTGCAGCATCAAACGTAGACATCAAGCCACAACTCCAAACTTCAAAAGAAGGCATTAACATTGATCTGAACGCTGAATCTCTCGACCTAAACGAGACCAAGCCGGCACCAGTCGCAGCCACGGACATAGCCACGGCTTCAGAGGAATATACGTGCTGGTCTATGGAATTAGGTCAAATAGATCCAGCAAAGTTTGCAAATTTGGGTAAGGGGATAGACGAGGAAGAGGAAGATTATGACGAAGAAGAAGATTAAGGCAAAGCAGTACCAAGTAGGACATAACTAGAGTAGCAGCATTTAGCGGTTTGTCTAGAAAATGCTTCTTATGCTATCAGAATCTCCTCTTCCAGTTTCCATGTATTGTATGAATCCATGATTGCACGCCCTTTAAAAGTCTTAATTTATCTATCCTTATATGTTACTCAAGACTTGCATCAGAAGTTCAAATATCTTACAAAGTTACATAAACAAAGAACACCTTCATGGTTCTTGTGGTTGTATAGTTTCCTTGATACTATTCAAATATGATTCCATGTCAATTGACTTTCGTCTAATGCATAAGACAGGTGACTATTGGTCTTTAAGATTGGTTTAATTTGGTCGCAACCGGTTACTGTAACCAATTTTATATAGTACCATAAGCTTACTCGAGAAAAAAAAAATCAAGATTACTTATAAAACACGTTACTTAATGAGAAGGAGTTTTATTTAATTTGATATTCTCTTATTGCATGGATACAACAAAGCTGCATTAACACTCCTTTACTAAATAGCAGCGTCCAAGAAAACGTTACTACCTTCATTAAACGGCCTTTGTTTGTCACAGTCGATATTACTTCCAGGATCAACACCAAACATGCCACAGTACCTTGTATAATACGAAATCCGATCTTGGACCTGTGCGACATTGCGACCAGCACACTCTAATCCACCGTTAATGATATTCGTAATCACTCCATAACCAGGTAATCTCCCCGCATCAATGTCGGCTGCCGACGGCTGTCACTTGTCGGTGATCACGTCGTGGCACGAGGGTTTAGGAGCCTGAGGAGTCATCCAGAACCAAATGGCGGTTTTGAAAGAGATCACTGGGTCTTTGGACGCAACATCTGGGTTGTGTAGTAAGTCGAGTCCTATGTCTCTCCCGCACGGTCCGTAGTTGTAGTTCCAAGATAGCATGATCGGTCCTCTTCCGTAGTACCATTGGCCAGGGACGCATGGCCACTCGAGGTTGCCGCTATCACAGTGGGGGTCGCTTTGGTCAATTTCTTCCTTGTAACAGTAGCCCCATTTATCTGCTCCGTCCGGTGCACCCGACCACCCACCTTCAGCATGTTACCGTTATTTTCATTAATATATATATACATTTTATAAGAGATATTTGTTTCGAAAAGATAATTTTTTTATATTTTGTATGCATGAATTAATAATGGCAACTCGGCAATTATTAATTTTTAACTATAAAATAATTATATTTATTGAATTACTATTGGTTAAAAGTTATTGAAATTTTTTTTTTATTGAAATAGTTAATCAATAATAGGATGTATATGTTCTCAAATTTTAAAATTTTTAATATGTGCATATAGATTTTTTATAGATGAGTATTTTATATATCTAAAAAGTGGTACAGATCATTTTGAACATAAAGAATCATAAAGGTTAAAATATGCTGCTTGCGTTTGGTGTTTTTTTTTTTTTTGGCGCTTTTACAAAATTTTCTTTTTATATAAAAAATAAGAAATGTGTGTATGCATTTCAAAACAAACTACTAGCATTTTTCATCTAAATTAAACTCAAATCTTGTGTTTGAAAATAGAACCAAAGTACGTGGTAATTATTACCAGTGGTTTCGTGGGAAGTCTGGCCGAAGAAGGCTGCTATCTCCTTCTTCCTCGTGGCAAGGTCTCCGGTGTTACCGAAAATAGGGAAAGACTTAGCGGCGGTGATGAAGGCCTCGTAAGTGAAGAAACCAGGAGCATGACAAGCATTATCGTTCGTGTGTAAAAGCATTGTATAGTACTGATCTCTTGAAATGATGTCCGAAAGATCCCCGCTGGGACCAGGAGGGGTGGGACCCGGAGGGGTGGGACTAGGAGGGGTAGGAGTAGGTGGAGTAGGAGGAGTGGGAGGAGTGGGAGTGCACTGGCTTTGGCAACCATGCCCGCAGTAAGGTTCGGTAGTGCTGCAGCATAGACCGTTTGGGGCAGAGTGCTCCCGGGGGTTTGGATTGACGACCGCATTGCTCGCCAGAGGCAAATGATAAGAGAAGTGAGAAGATGAGAAGGAGAATTAGATAAGTCTTCATGTTTCTCTGAGCTGTATGGTTATTCTAAGAGGCAAGTAATGGTATATATAGGCAGCATCATGAAATATACATTCAATTAGTGTTAAATCACACCGAGTTTTTCTAGGCTTGTTTTTATGTTTACTAGACTTACTTAAATTTTGTCACCAACAAGTTCATTTGGCACATTTATCTCATGGTCTATAGAATTTGCCTACACAATAGCTGGACCACCCTGTCTCTAGCTCAAGAGTTACTAGATGGACCACCCTCTCTGAAGATCATGAATCACTGGCTACCATAAATTAATTCAATATCCCTAATAAGGTGGGTTCGCCTGATAAAATGGAAGATAAGCAGTACTAGGTTTGTTTTTATGTTAACTATACTTAAATAGCAACTGTTCTAAAATTTGCAACCACCAAATTCATTTCGCACATTTACCTCATGGTCTAATTGTCTACATAATCGCTCGACCACCCTCTCTCTACCTCATGAGTCACTAGCTGGACTACCCTATCTCTAGCTCACGAGTCACTAGCTGCTGGACCACCATAATTAAGGCTCATGAATCACACCCCAATAATATGATGGGTCCGCTTGATACAATGTAAGCTGAACCATTGAAGTGTGAAGAGATTGAAGAGAAAGAGACTAAAGATGAGATATCAATTAACGTGTTCTGCTAAAAGGATAGTCAAATAGAACAAAACAGATCTTATATGATTAAATTGAACCATACCTCGTACAATACACACAAGAACACATTTTTACTCCACACTGCGTCCGGCAAGGCGGCAACAATGATTTAAATTTCATTGGTAACACTACTTAATTAATTGCGCATTACGCGGAATGAGATTATTACTTTTATTACTTTTAAGATAAAAATGATATTATATCTGTTTAGCATGAATATTGGTTTAGTTTTACGTTGTTTTTTTTAATCTCCTAAAATATAACTACCATTCTAAATATATATTTATTTTGGTTTTTCTGGTTTGAATGTTTGATGTTTTTTGATTTTTTCGATGATGACCAAAAACTATTGTTATTTGTTTGGTTTCATTTTATTTAAATTTTAGACATTTTTTATATCGAACTAATAGTTTCCTATAATAATTTCTAAAGACATGTAAAATCAAATAAAATTTAAATAATATTTGCAAAAAAAGAGAAAAAATATTAACATAAAACATTTCATTACAATTTGAGCGATAATGAAATAAAACATTAAAAAAAATTCAACTTCAATAAGAATTACCCTTCTCACTTGTGGTGAATATTTAGTTATATAGTCGTTCATGTCATGTCAATGTGTACATGTATGTATATGTAAAAGTATATAAATGTGATGATAAATATATGAATATACCGTTAATTAAGATTTAAAACAATTTTGTTCAAAATAACACATGATAGTAATTTTTAAATAAAATTAAGTAAAAATAAAAAAAAACCTAAAAATTAATAACATTTTTCATATGAAGAAAATCAAATTGTACCCGTAAACAATAAAAACAATATATATTACAAAGTGACATCTTCACTTGGTACATGAATTCTATTTTAATCGATTTTGTGATTTTTATTTATTTTTAAAGTTTTTCTGATTTCTGATTTTTTTTCTACCAATTTGATTTTATTTCTAATTCTTGGTATGATATGAAAACTTTATAAAATGCTAATATATGACTAAACTAAAGATCCGACTTTACATGTGGTTTTTTTCACCTCAGCTTCTTTAATTCATAATCAATCACCTTATTTGTGTTACAAAAAAATAATAATAATCAATCACCTTATTTGTTGTTATTGTGTACCGAAGCCTCAACCATGACCAACTTCGACAAGGTACGGAACTTTCAATTGCTACAAACATTTTTATCACAACATTTTAGGTTATGCGAATTTTAATGATTTTGTTTTTTTTTTACAATAAATATATTATTCATTAGTTTCACGTGAAAATTTTTAATTTATTAATACAAAGGCTAAAATGTAGGAAAAATGAATTAATGAAAAAAATAGCGTATAAACACATTAAATAATAAATTTAAAAAATTAGTATGTGAACGTATTTATTGTCAAATGATTGTAAGACCTACACATGTTAGTTATGGTGTGAACGCATTTATTACAATATTTCTTTCTTAATATATAAGGGATTTACAATGAGACATGATCTTTTTTTTAACACTAAGTATATCATCATATAATCTTTGTTTGTATTACAATTAATAATAAACCATCTGCAATATATATAATATTGATGAGTAACTTCACGAACAATTTCAGTTGAAAACTCCCCCCAAATCAACGGACGATTCAGCATATACGACATTTTTGACATTTTCTTCGACTTGGTTTTAGAGACCTTAATTGATGAGTAGGAATTTTTAATACTTTAAACTAGGGGTGTGACGGATCCGGATATTGGGAAAATTTGAAGTATCTGGATACGGATTCATCGGATCCGTAATTTTAGTATCCGGATTTGGATTCGTGATTTTAGTATCCGGATTTGGATTTGTGTCTTCCAGATATACAGACTTCGGATATCCGTCTAGATATCGTGATATCCGCGAGTATCCGGATTCGGATCCGTTAAAATAATTAAAAAAACAAAAATTCTAAAAATCATACATAAACTAAATATTTAAACATAATTTATGAATATATATATATATATGACATATAATATTATTAATATAAAATTAGAATATTATTAAATTTATTTTATGTATAAATATTAATATATTAGATATAATTAATAATAAAATTAAAAATTAATATATTTATTAAAATATGGATTCGAATTCGGATATCTAGACCTAAAAATTAAGATATTCGGATTCAGATTTGGTTTGCACGAATCCAAAATTTTACTATCCAGATTTGGATCTGCGCACTCTTGGATATCCTAATTTCAGAGCGGAACTCAAATCGAATCCGGATTCCGGATACAAGTTCCAGCACTACTTTTAACATATCAATAATATCATCACAAATACCTTATTATCCTTTTTAATGAACTATATACTAAATTCAGCAAAATAGATCTAAGAATTGTCGATGACGAATAGTGTTAACAGTTAACGTTAGCACTTTTTTCTTCTTCTAGAAACCACACTTTTTTTTTTTTTTTGTCACAGCTAGAAACCACACTTTAAAAGCATATAGATGATTTCCAGTTAACGTTAGCGCTCATCAGTGTATTTGTGAAGATGATTTCCAACCCCAAGTTGAAAGCCATACGAAACATTCTATACTTGTTTTTTATTCAAAAGAAACTTATATTCTTTAGACAGAAAATACAAAATAAGATTGTGCTATGCAAATGTTTGACGATTAAACGTTGTCAGTCTTTTTGAGGTTTTAATTTGCTCCGTTAAAAATTAAAATAGGTACACTTCAAAATTTGTTATTCTTTAGATGAAATAATTTCCAACAATTTCCCGCAATCAAAATAAGCCTAAATTACACATATTATATTATTATTTACGTAAGAAAATTTAATGTAAAGACAAGTCACGAGAGTTGTTACTTGCAAGAATCAGTGAGTCTCATGCATGCATCACCACTTTCTATGTAAAAGAAAAATTAAATTTAGGTTCGCTTAGTAACTCCGAGACAAGAATAAGATCTTCAATTAAAGATTTAGATTTTGTTGATAAAGTGAAAATAAATCATAATAAAAAGATCACACGAAAAGTATGTGCAATGAGATATGTAGAGCCTACCAATGATTTGGCCAAAAAAAATCCTGAAGAAGATAGATCCTGAAACAGAGAAATGATTATCACATTTTCGGCGAGAAAATCGCATAAAAAACCTTCAAGGTGGCAACCACTTACACTTTAAACCTGAGAGTATTTTACAAGCACTTTAAACACTCAAGTTGACAAATTTAGCATATTAAACCTCCAATCTGGCTTACTTGTACATCAAGTTAAAAATGTGACCGGTACTGTTCAAAAGTGATGATGTGTCGGTTTTTTTTTTTTTTAAAAAAAATTTACGAAAAAATAAATATAAAAATACAAAAAATATAAAAATTCATTAAAAAATCATTAAAAAATCATTAAAATTTGAAAAAAATCAGAAAAAATTCAAAAAATCAGAAAATCATAAACATTAAAAAATCGCAAAATCGCAAAATATTTTATTAAAAAAATATTTTATTAACAAAATATTAAAAATAAGAAAAACTTAAAAGAAATTATAAAAAAATCCCAAAATAAGAAAATTCAAAAAATTTTAAATAAAACAAAAATGAAATTTAAATAAAATTAATATAAGAATAATAGATAAAATAAATATAATTTCAAGAATAAATAATTTTATTTGTTTTATAAAAAACGAGAAAACACTATATTTTTTTTTTAAAAAAGAATCATTATCTTCAAATGATTCTCGTGAACCAAATCAAAGCAAACAAATTAAATTCCAAGTCATTTTA
>CAKOAT010319599.1:182319-235557 GCA_932364175.1 Eruca vesicaria subsp. sativa
GTTTTCTGGATTTTATAACTAGATTAATATAGGGTATTTTAATAACTGCTAAAAGATTTGGATTTTAACTTGTTTCCTTTGATTTGGTTCACAAGAATCATTTGATGGTATATATCATATACATTCAATTATACGATGACATATATATAATATATAATAGTGACACGAAAAACAAATAACAATATAATTTTTAAAAAAACTTATGCAGGTGAAAGTCTATGTGCTAAAAAACTTGGAATTTAATTTTTTGCTTTGATTTGGTTCACGAGAATCATTTGAAGATAATTAGATTATTGGGAAAATCGCATAAAAATCCTTGGAATTTAATTTGTTTGCTTTGATTTGGTTCACGAGAATCATTTGAAGATAATGATTCTTTTTTAAAAAAAATATATAGTGTTTTCTCGTTTTTTTATAAAACAAATAAATTATTTATTCTTGAAATTATATTTATTTTATCTATTATTCTTATATTAATTTTATTTAAATTTCATTTTTGTTTTATTTAAAAATTTGTGAATTTTCTTATTTTGGGATTTTTTATAATTTCTTTTAAGTTTTTCTTATTTTTAATATTTTATTAATAAAATATTTTAATTATTTTGCGATTTTTTAATGTTTATGATTTTTCTGATTTTTTTGAATTTTTTCTGATTTTTTTCAATTTAATTTATTTTAATGATTTTTAATGAATTTTTATATTTTCTGTATTTTTATATTTATTTTTCGTAAAATATTTAAAAAAAAAAAAAACCGACACGTCATCACTTTTGAACAGTACCGGTCACATTTTTAACTTGATGTACAAGTAAGTCAGATTGGAGGTTTAATATGCTAAATTTGCCAACTTGAATGTTTAAAGTGCTTGTAAAATACTCTTATGGTTTAAAGTGTAACTGGTTGCCACCTTGAAGGTTTTTTTATGCGATTTTCCCCATTTTCGGCACAAACTGAATGTTTTATTTTATAACAAATGTATCATATAGAGAAAATGACTGAAATAAAACTAAATTTTTTTTTTGTCACAAATATAGTACTTAAGAATAAAAATGATCAAAATAGCAATTAATATTTTATCAAAAGAGATAAACATACACATATATCCTAATAATAAATTAATTTAGACATTAGGGTTTAGAGTTAAGGGATGAGATTTAGGGTTTAGAGTTTAGAATTTATGTTTTAGGGTTTAGAGTTTGGGATTGGGGTTTAGGGATAAGACTTCAATTTTTGAAAAATAAAAAAATTTTAAAATTTTCAAAAGAAAAAAATACTATTT
Source organism: Eruca vesicaria subsp. sativa (assembly GCA_932364175.1). NCBI lineage: Eukaryota > Viridiplantae > Streptophyta > Magnoliopsida > Brassicales > Brassicaceae > Eruca > Eruca vesicaria. Next base: position 183,599 of record CAKOAT010319599.1, read on the forward strand.
TGGTCATTTTAGTTTTTGAAGGCTATTTTTGTGACGTAAACTTAGAAATGTGATATTTTGGAGATTTGCCCTATCATATATTTGAAAAACTGAATTGTCTTGTTTTTAGTTTTTTTTTTTCTAAATTAAAATTTTATAACATCAACCCGAAAGACGGGAATAATAGTTTCGATTACAAGACCAGCTCGAAAAAGATTACCCAAAGCCGAAATCTCCTATCTAGTTTCGCTCAACCCATATCCCCGGCGCGTTCCATGAATTAGGATCCTACATCTTTGAGTATAGGTTGCCGTTCTCAACCTTAGACGAGGGCCGTGAGGAGGAGAGATTCACCTTGTTTCCTCGGTTGCCGAGGTCTCCTCACGTCATCTTCGGAGAAGCTAGTTCCCGATGAACTTACTAGTCTTGCAATCTATACTATCACTGAAGCACACACAAATATAGCGGAATCGAGACTTACCGAAAATTACCAAAAAAAAGATCCGATCACCTGAAACAAAAACCCGCTACAATGCCAGGGCCGCCTAGAACCAAGAAGACCACGATCACCTCTGCCTATGACGGGAAGCAAAAACATGGGCACGGGAAGACATCCACTTCTGGACCAGAGAAAGCTCTAAACCTGCATAAGAGATAGCAAACAACACTGCCAAAGATTCAAGTGAACCCACAGCACTGGGATGCGCTGATTTTCCGCAAGGAGACACCGAGGAGAGGGTGAGAAAAGACGACAACCTGAAACCACAGAAACCCCGCCACGCGCCGACTATGAGAACCGAAGTGTGAGTATCAATATGTCGCTAAAAGCTGAACCGGTGCCACGGAACAACAGAAAATGAACCAAGAGCTAACACACACCGGGAAAACGAGTCAACAATACATCACCGGTGAACCTGAATCCTGAAGAAGGGAAGAGAGGAACGATTGAAAGAGAGGACGCGAAAATGCCTCGGAGAAACCATAAATGACTCCTACCGACACCGCATCACCGCTTCACTCCACGAGCCACCACCGCTAACTCCAACACACACCGGCGTCGACAGCTAAGCTCGGCCCCGAGCTAGACTGAGCCTCCGAAGCTTCCAAGATGGAGAATGAACGGCATCGACACTTCAAGACGCTAAGAAGAGACGAAAGGACCCACAAACCACCGCCGTTCGAGCAACAAACTGGCGTCTTGTTTTTAGTTGAACAACAAAGAGTCCTTTAAAACAAGGCTAGTATCAGATTCAACTTCAGTATGTGATGATTTTTTCGCTCTAAAGCTTCTCCATAAGCTTGAACTGCTACTCTCTTCAACGCAATAAAGACAGAACATCGTGTATGCTCGCAAAGTACCATTCTTTGTCGATAAGCTCCACAATGCCGGATCTTGCCAGATTAAAGAGAACCTCTTCAAAACTGAAAGCTACTTCATTGAAAACCAACCCAATCATCACATAGGTTTCCCAAATTAGAAGAAGCACCCAGAGCTGCCAGGCTCGAGTCTCAAGAGCTGCGGGAAAGTAATTTAGCAACCGGTTCTTGATCCAATCCGAAATTAGATTATGGACTTCCCAGAACTTCTTAAATTCAAATTAAAAAAAAAAAAATAGAAAGAAGCAAGTTACTAAATGAAGGATGATGATACCTCATTAATGTCACAATTTTTTTAAGGCTTCTACGGCGCTTGAGTCTATGTATGTGACAGTTGGGTTACATCCAAATTATCAACACCCATTTTAACCATGAACTAATGCAAGGTTCGAACTTTGACTCTGAAAAAAAGTTGGTGCTTAGGAGAAAGTGAACCCATTGTTCTAGGCTCAGTGAGAAGAATGCACCTTTTGCATTTGGTTACTGAAGCCATCAGGTATGTTTCTTGTTCCTCCTTTTCTCTCAGCCCTTCATTGACTACAATAACTTTGATATGGAGGAGAGTGGGAAGCCTTATTCTCCTAACCGAATTAACAAGGACAAGGCGACATAGGATCTGAAGTTGCTCCCACAATTTGGCAGTGTAGTCCAAGGAATCCTACTTAGTTAATGGTACTACCGAATTTTACTTGAATCTATGTTGTAAATTGTTGTAAGATGCCCATTTGGAGAAGATAAAATGAAATATATATTTATTATAGAAAAGAGAAAAAGGCCAAAAAAATCGTGAACTTTCAAATTTAGGCAAAAAAACACTTGAACTTATGTTTAAGCCAAAAAAAGCTCCAATCTTTTTCAAATAGCCAATTGAAATTATAAATTTTGTTGACTGGGCCAAATCAGAAACCCAATTAAGTCCACGTTTAAATCATTAAACGTCTGTTAAGTTGCAAAACGACGTCGTTTGTATATCTTCCTTTTTATTATCTTTTATTCTTCTTCTTCTTCTCTTTCACGACAAAAAAAATCTGCAAATCAAAATCCCAAATTAAAAACCCTAATTCTATAATCTCTCAATTCTCTAATCTCTTTATGGCTAGGACGATGGGATTAGTTCGGGCTCTTCGTAGTGAGATAGCAGAAGGATCAAGTGTTAGAGAACCTGTAGAAACTACGAATGAGCTAGAGAAAGAAAGCGGTGAAGGAGGTGATAATGAAGGTGAGAATGAGGGTGATCGGAATGGTATTGCTGTAGAAGAAGAACTTGTCGAGGATTTAAGCGTTCACTTTGGAGATGATGCACGCAACGACGGTGACGTTAGTGATGGAGACAGTGGTGATGATATTTGGGATGATGATAAAATCCCAGACCCATTGTCATCTAATGACGATGAAGAAGAGTATGAGCGTAGAGAAGAGGTTGCAAATACACTTGGTTGTGAAGAGCTTTTGTATTTGGGAAAAACGTATGGATGTGCATCAGATTTTAAAGTGTACTCGAAGATGTTGAAGACTTCTTCTATTGCGATGCTCTTTGAGGAAAGACTAAGAAAAAATCCTAAATTTACTAGGACAAAGATGGCGAGTGAGATTCAGAGAGAATATAATCTTACTGTCACGGAAGAGCAGTGTGGAAAAGCCAAAGCTAAGCTTTATAGAGAAAGGAAAGCCAGCCATGAAGCTCACTTTTCTCGGATATGGGACTATCAAGCTGAAATCCTAAAATCTAATCAGTACTCCACTATGAAGATCGAGACTGTTCCAGGGCCTGTGGTTGGGAGCAAACAAAGATTTGATCGTCTTTACATGTGTTTAACAGCTCAAAGAGAGACCTGGACTGAAACTTGTAGACCCATCATTGGTTTAGATGGAGCCTTTCTCAAATGGGATATAAAAGGACACTTATTGGCTGCTGTTGGAAGAGATGGTGATAATAGAATAGTTCTAATTGCTTGGGCTGTTGTGGAGGTCGAGAATAATATAAACTGGGAGTGGTTTGTGAGATTGTTGAAGGAAGATTTGGGATTAGAAGATGGCCCAAATTCACCATAATTTCAGACAAACAAAAGGTTAGAATTTTAATTTATTTTGTTTTCTCAATAAAAATGTAGTGAATGTCTCTAACTAATAATTTATGCAGGGCTTAGTGAATGCTGTTAAAAATGAACTACCAGAAGCAGAACATCGAATGTGTGCAAGACACATATTGTCAAATTAGAAAAGAGACAGCAAGGATCCTGAGTTAGAGCGTATGTTTTGGGTAATAGCTGGTTGCTACACCATAGGAGAGTTTGAAGACGCTTTAGAGGTACTGAAGAAATATAACAAAGGTGCATGGGACACTCTTCAATTGCAAAACCCGAGAACATGGAGTAGGGCATTCTTTCGAATTGGGTCGTTTTACAACGACAACCTCAACAACCTCTGTGATTCTTTCAATAAAACTATTAGGGAAGCAAGGAAAAAACCATTACTAGACATGCTAGAGGATATTAGGAGGCAATGTATGGTTCATCACGCTAAGAGAGCTATTCTTGCAAATAGGTTGAAAATACATTTCACTAAGAAGGTGCACACTGATATTGAGCTCAACAAAGATAAAGCTAAAGAATGTAGAAGGTATATTGCTTGTGGGAACGTGCATGAGATTGATGACCATAATGTTTCTTATCGTGTGGACATGGATCTGATCAAAACATGTGGGTGTATAAAGTGGCAGCTCACTGGAATCCCTTGTATCCATGGTAGTTGTGTTATTAGTGCCAAGAAGATTAGGACATAAGATTATGTTTCTGGCTATTACACAACTCAGAAGTGGCGACAAACATACACCCGTGGGATTAGACCTGTCGAAGGTATGAAGTTATGGCTTCGGTTAAATAGGTTAGGAGTTTTTCCACCACCATTTATAGTAGGGAACCGTGGAATACCAAGTAACTATGCTAGGAAGAAAGACCATAATGAAACTTCATCCAAAGCTACCAAGATGACACGAGATAGGAGAGTCATCACATGTTCAAATTGTCATGTCGAAGGTCATAACAAGGTGACTTGTCCTAATGATGCAGTTGAGAGTGCTACAAAAAGGCCAAGAGGCCGGCTAAGAAAGGATTTGGTATGTGTGATTCATGTGTCTTTATTCTCTTATCAAGTTGTTTATCTTATTGTTATGATTAACTATTCTGGTTTAATGTTGTAGGGAGAATACTCTCAAGTACAAGGACCCTCACAAGGACCTGCACAAGGACTCTCTCAATGACTCTCTCAAGAGCCATCTCGACCCTCGCAAGTGTGATATTGACAAGCTTATGTGTTTGACATTGTGTATTTTTCTTTTGTCTTCCACAATAATTTTCATAATGTATTTCATCGGATTTGTGTTTCTTTTAGTGTCAACTAGCGTGTAGTACTAATACTGGTTTGTTTCAGCTTCACTTTGTGTTTCTTTTTTTGTGAACTAGTCATGTATTAAGGCTACTGATGATTTTTAAAACTTGGTTTCACTTAGTGTTTTTTGTCAAAGTTTGTTTCGTTTTCTAAAACCAATTTCAATTCATTAGAGAGCAAAATAAAAGTTTCATTCATAAAGAAGAAGAAGAAGAAAAAAACAAAACCAATTTGAATTTATTAGGGTTTTCAATTTAGGATTTTGATTTGCAGATTTTTTGTGTCGTGAAAGAAAAGAAAAAGAAAAAAGATTAAAAAAAGAAGATATACAAAACGACGTCGTTTTGTAACTTAACAGACATTTAATGATTTAAACGTGGACTTAATTGAGTTTCTGATTTGATTTTGTCCAGTCAACAAAATTTAGAATTTAAGTTGACTATTGAAAAAAATTAAACATAAGTGCAAACTTTTTTTGACCTAAATTTGAAAGTTCACTATTTTTTTAGCCGATCTCTCTTATAGAAAAGCATGTATTATAGTCCCAAATGGTCAATAAGTTACGTTTTTGTCGAGAAATTCTCTACGATAATACTAAAATATATTTTTAACTAATGTTATTTCAGAATTTGTATTTGTATTTTATCATAATTTTATTCTTTTTTTTCTCGTACATCATTTTTTGACTAAACTTAAATGCTTTTTGGATAAAGACCTCGTACATCCTTTATTAAATGTTTCTATTGTCTTGTTTGCTTGTGCGTTACGTTAGCATATAATTTCAAATTGAAAATGGTTATATTATTTTGAACAAAAAGATTCGGAAATGTGAAAATATTATTTGTTTTCATTTGGTGTTTGTTTTGCGGTTTATCAAAACATATTTAATAAAAAGGAAATGTGTGTCTGTATTTAAGAAAATATTTTTTCAATTGTTTTTCAACTAAATTTAAAACTTCTTTTTGAATTTTTTTATCGAAACCGAAATAGTGATTTTATTACAACTTGAAAAACAGTTCCGTAAGCAACAACCTGACGAACTCATTATTACATAAGTCTGTAGACAACTAACTCACAAGGACCGGATCCAAAGTCCATAGAACCATCAACCTCACAAAGGATGACTGGCCTAACCGCGGATCACACTGACACCAAAGGAGATGGTACAGAACATGAGACCAAACAATCCCAAGAAACTGTATTTCCTGTAACAACATAGAGTTTACAAAAATCAGAGGATATAGATAATTAACAAGTTGAAAAGATTTAAGAAAAAAAAAGAAAAAAGTCACACCCAATTGTGAGGCGCTTCATGGGATCTCCAGTAGAGTAACCTTTGAAGTAGAAGAATCGAGAAATGTTGTAGACCAAACCCAAGCCAGTACAGATGCAAGGGTGTTTCATCCCACCAAGTATCATTAGCATAAAGTACATTGGCATCATCTCTAGAGCGTTTTGATGCCCTCTCTACAGCCAAAAAGTTTAAAGTTTTAACAAGTCTGGCTTTGAAAGAAGTATGCAGATATGATAACAGAAACGCATACACGAATTTCAAACCTGAACACAGTTGAAGAGCTTAGCATCTTTGTTTTCTGATTCTATAGCATATAATGTTGGAAACTGCACATTGTACCTGCATCAAAGATTACAGAACATAAAACGCAAACAGTTACAAATAAGATATATTACACAGATCTCCGGTCACAAAACATAGAGAGAAGTCCCCAATCTATTAATAATAGTAATATCAATCAATGTAAAAATTGTATCTTTTCATTATAAAAATGAAATTAATTTTTAAAAGTTGTCAAATTATTAAACGATGTGTGTATCAGTGTATCTACAATTATATATGTATCTTTCACATGCAGTGGTGTTAAAAGATCGTGAAATGATAATATAAATTCTAATGGATTGCTTTGAAGAAAGTTTTGAATGTGAAAGATTGTCAAGTTATGAAATGATGTATGTAACTACAATGGTATATTATATTTTCTTATGAACTCTAAAAAGTAACTTCTACTACTTAATTAACTAAGTGACTGGTCACAAATTAATTTTTATGAAAATATAATTATACTATCAAACTACCACAAGTCTGCAAACTCTAAGTTTTAAAATATATCTCATCATTTTTCATTTATAAAGATTCACCCCCACTTATAACTATGTTTTTTCTTAAATCTTAGATTTTTAACTATATCATGTAATTATTTTTTTGATTATACATACCATCGGTTTCAAACAACTCATTTCAACAACTCATGAATCCCCTATATATTAATTGAGAAACATTTGAAAAATTGTAACCTCAATTTTGTAATAATTAAAAAAGAATTCATGCTTACGTGTCACTCAATTAGGTAGTCAATTACATTCAATTGAAAAATAAGTAGGTCCACATTCGATTTTTTTATGTCGCTATATATATTTATTGGTCAAACTATATGATATGATATTTATGATAGAAGCATTTATGATTGTCCTGCTAGATATAATTACTATTTTATTTTCTTTCCTTAAATAAAAGTTACGGAATTACCATAAATGACAAATATATATATATATGACAATTAATGTTTCTAATAATAAATATTTGATAACAATTTGTATCTCCTCCATCATTTTTCTTTAATTTTATATTATTAAAATAAATCAAACAATCAAGTTAGCTATAAAAAACTTTAGATTTTTTTCGTATATGTTATATTTTGAATTTAAAAAACCAAGAATAAATGACTAAAACTATTAAAATTATTTTGTTAAAAAATAATGATCAATAGTTTAACATTTTTATTATAAAAAGATACACATGATTTTAAAACCATATGAGTAAAAAGTATCATTCAATAATAAAAATATATATATATATATATATATAGATTAAACTATATACCATATAAGATTACATACTTATTTTAATTTCAAAAAATTCAATGAATTTTCAAGAACATTTATAAATTATAAACGTATTAAAATTTTCACATTGAAAATTTTTGTTATCAATGATTTAAATATATTAGTTCTTTTTTGAAAAATTTTCTATTTTTTAAAAGATATTAACACAATCGATAATATGGTTATTTTTTGTATATACCATACAAACCGAATGTATGTGATTTTGTATATATTGTATATGGTTAATTCTAGATTTGATCATTTTATTAGATAAATAATATGACTCTAAATATGATCATATTATTTATTTTTATAATATATAATATGATTTCAAACTAAATCATGATTTATTTTGGTATAAAATTGAATAAACTGAAAACCAATATATAAACCAAATCAAATTGAAGTAAATATGGATTTAGAATAGTAGTTATATTTTAATAACCAAAATACTGAAACCCGAACTGGATATCGAACATCTTTAATCTAGATGAAACTGAACTTTTGTTTCATTTTCCAAAACATAATAAAAATAATAACTTCATCCCGCGCATGACGCGGGTCTTATCCTAGTATACAGTATTACTGGACAAGATCTTTTAATTTAAAAAATTTAGTAAATAATTAGATTTGAATGTATTTGTTTCCAAAAAGAATTAGTTTAAAATATCTTAAATTGTTATCGAGATTTAAGAATAAGTTACCTACACTAACAGATATCTTAATTCGTATTTACGTATTTGTATTTTAATTATAATCAAAACCTGCAAAACAAAATATACATCCTTACTTCCTATGAAATGTAATTGTATGCAGCCTATGTTTGTGACAGGAAAACTTTTTTCGAATCAAAAACAGACATTCTTATCTTATATACACGGGTTCCATACCTAGTCTAATCAATACAAATCAATAGAGATCAAGAGCTAGGAGATTTGTGGGAAACCTTTTGCGAGCTTTGCCGACTTGAAAGCCCATCCAAAAGTTGATGAAGCAGTAGAGGACGAGGACAAGAACGACATATCCATACTCTTTAGGCAGAAACTCGATGATCGCCATTGATTGATTGCGTTGAACAAGGTTTTGGAATGTGAGCTTCTGATTCTGCTTATAAGGTGCAGTCAACAACAATATAAAAGTCTTTTTCAGTCGGCAAATTGATTATTTTATTTTTAACAATATCAGATTTGCCTATTACGCTGTCGGTGGGATCAAACCAGACTCAGATTCATCAATTTAATATTTTAATTTGTACACATCTACAAGAGCGTAGGCACATGTCCAGATGCTCTAGTAGGTTTTAGATATATATATTCTTTAGAAATTTTCCTTACATTAAACGTGCTAATTTATAGATGACTCAACTATTTAAAAATATTAATTTTCAGAAATTTGAAAATAGTTTAATTTAATTATAATTAAACAGTTTAACTAAAAATTTAGGTTATATAAATTGATTATAACCTAACTGGTTTCATACAAACGCATTTAGAACTGAGAACATTGCTAATCACACCAAGGCTTTGTTTTTTATATTTTATTTTTATTTTATTATTTTTTAACACTGCAATGCTTTGTTTAGAACATCATGGAGATGATTGGTTGAACTATAGTTGTAAAAATTTTATTGTAGAAATTAGTTTGTAGAACTTTTTGATTTAGCTGTAAGAGATGTAGTTTTAAAATTTATTGCTACAACAACATATTTTCTACAGCAAAAAAATGTAACTTTTGAAAATAATGATTTTACAGCAATTTTTTTAGTTTTTGGTTGTAGCTTTAAAATATAAAATAAATCATGGTTGATGATTTAATTGCTATAGATAAAAACTAAAGCTAAAGGCAACACTTAAAACTGAACCAATCACTCCATATAATTAATGATGACTATGAACAAATTCATAAGCATAATAGTGATATCAACACCATAATTTTACTACAATTATGATAGCATCATTAGATTTAGGAAGGATAACAGTACAAAAGATTAGAGAAATTTTAAGATAGAAAAACTTATTTACTATAACGTTTGCTTAAAAATATATGAGAGGGTTTAGTTCTATATATAAATGGGGGTATTTGCAGTTACTTTCTGTTTATGATTTTTAACAAAAAAATACTATCAAACATGATTGGTTATTTATACGAAAATATGTTCAAATTTATTTACAATTTGTTTAAGATTTGAAAAAGAAAAAAATTACTACTTCCTCCGTTTCATTTTAACTATCCTTTTAGGTTTATGCATATAAATTAAAATATATTTAATTTTGCATATTTTTGATATAAAAAGACAATTACTTATATATCTAATCACATTTCTACCATTAAAAAATAGAATAACATATAAAATAATAAATTTTATATTGAATTTATAAAACGACATTTATTTTAAAACAAAAATGTTACTTTACAACAAAAAATAAATTAAAACCAAAAGAGTATTAAATCTGCAAGAATCAATGAGTCATGCATGCATCACCACTTTCTCTCTATGTAAATGAAAAAATTGAAATTTAGTTTGTCTTAGCTAGTGAGTAGTGACTCTAAGACAAGAATACGATCTTGAATCAAAGATTTAGATTTTATTAAAGTGAAAATAAATCTTAATACAGAGATCTCAAGAAAATATGTGTAATGAGATTGAAGAGCCTACAAATGACTAGGCCAAAAAAATCCATAAGAAGATTGATACTGAAAGAGAAATGGTAATCACTTTTTCTACACAACTGAATGTTTTATTTGATAACAATGTACATATATCGTAAAGCTGAATGTCTTATTTTTCGTTGAACAACAATGGCTCCTTTAAAACAAGGTTAGGATCCGATTCAACTTCAGTATGTGAAGCGTTTCTCGCACTACACCTTCTCCATAAACTTGAACTGCTGCTCTCTTCAACAGTCGTTGGTGTCTGGTTCTTGCTCTCGACGTAATGAAGACAGACTTGGACAGCATCGTGTACTCTCACAAAGTACCATTCTTTGCCAATAAGCTCCACAATGCCTGACCTTGCCAGAGTCAATAGAACCTCTTTATTCGGGTTCGAAATCGCAAGCTGCTCCATTGAAAACCAACACAAACATCACATCCGTTTCGAAAAACAAGAAGAAGCAAGTTGCTAAATGAAGGTGGTAACCTGAATGTCCCTTGTTTTGTACTCCTCGTACAGATCTTTCAAGGCTTCTACGGCGCTTGAGTCTATGTATGTGACAGCTGCGTTACATCAAAATTATTCAATACCCATTTGTCCACTATACTAATGTAAGATTCGAAAAAGTTGGAGCTTACGAGACATTTCCAGGATAAGAAAGTAGATCCTCTCCACCTCTGGTCCCTTATTAGTGTGTTTATCAAAAGCTACTTCATATTCTCTTAGCCTGCGACAGGGTTTAGGGTTTAATTCTTTCTCTAGGATCATAACACAATGCAAGTCAGTAACCAAATGTCACTTTCACCTGTCCTTGATGTAACTTATGTTGGCAAAATATATGGGAGCATCGACTCGAACAATCACAATCCCGTTGTAAGTGTACGCTTCTGGATACTGCTTCATGTTTCTGTACACAGTGGTTCCTGGAAGACGCCCCAAGACAGCTGCCAAACATTTGTAGATGAAACGTAATCAATGAGTTAAAACCATTATGAGAAACAAGACAGTATAGTTAAGAATTAACTCATCTTTACCAATATGAGGATTTGCAGACTCGTGTATAACAAATGCAAGTGAAAAACCAACCTGAAATTCCAAGCATTGTAAACTTTGTGAGCCCTTACTTCATTGCACAACTTATATAGATTATCCTACTATTCAACGTCATCACTCCTTTTCATACTAAGTGAACTGAACATACTTACACCAACGAGGACTCCAATCTCTATTCCAAAGAACAGAGTGGTGGTGCTAGTGATGGTCCACAGAGTAAAATCTCTCTTGTCCACACGCCACAAGAAAATAGCCCTTTCATAGTCCACCTACAATGGTAAACATCCAGAAAGAGCAAATGTGAATATACTTGCTCAATAACCAAAAGGCAGCAGTACATATATGTTCGGGTGGGTTGATTTAAACTTACCAAGCCACTAACAGCAGATATCACTATTGCTGCTAAAGCACACTGTCAATTTGACAAACAGTATAAAGTTAGAAGCCCGATTTCAAAATCTTCCGAGTTTCCGATTTATAAGGACTTTATGTGAAGTAGACAAAAAGATGACAAATCTACCTGTGGTATATATTTAAACACTGGGGTCAAGAACAATAGAGAGCATCCTATGATGATTCCTGTTACAAGACCTGATAGGCCAGTCTTCGCTTCACTTTCGCTGTTCACTGCTGACCTAGAAAAGGATCCTATAATGATACATTCAGGGAATCAATCATCAAACTCAGGTATAGCTTAGAAGTCAGAATCATCTTTTTTCTTTTCTTGAATTTTATCAAAGGTAACACATACAACACATTGTCACTGGTGGCTTTACTAATCTCAAGAGTCAAGATCACATACCTGTAGTTGGATATGCAGAAAACAATGATCCAAATATATTAGCAACGCCTAGACCAAACAACTGTGAAGTCACAGGAGAAACAGTTGGAACTCTACCATGAGATGTTGAGAGCAAAAGAACAAATACAACAATATTTTATGTAAACATTGAGCCAGCACTTGGTTTTCTTTATTCTATAGGATTATTACCTCTGAATTTGAATCCAACTCATATCTGTTTTTTGCTGCCAGTGCTTTGGCAATACCTACAGATTCCTAGAAAAAAAAAAGGTTGAACTAGCACATCAGTCAGCAGAGAATCATTACATGTTGTCATAACATGGGCAAACTGCAGCTGAACCTAATCAAGAAACTCTCTCTTCTACATCTCAAGAGGTCAGATTACTCTATATCTCAGCCATATCCATCCATTTACAGATTACTCTATATCTCAGTCCACTTGGAGGAAGTATATGAAGATTATATCTCACCAGGATGGCCACACCAGTAATAAGAGCCGCTGTTGGAAGCAATAATTTTGCATGATCAAAACTTTTTGGTAAAGAAAACTTTGGAAGACCTTGAGGTATATCTCCCACCTGAAAAAAATCCTTAAAACTTTGCAATTACTACAAACGCTTAACAAATATACAGCTTCAGTGAAGAATCTGACCAGTGAGATGGAAGGTGAATGGAAAACTTTCGCAATGGTTGTACCAAGCGCAAGACCTGTGAGCGGCCCTGCTGCTCGTATGAACTGAAGTTCCTTGTTTGCTTTCCCCTGCATGAAACATCATGCCTTTGAATAATGAATGTAATTAGGGAAAAAAGAACTAACATAGGAAAGAACAAGGCTCATACCACATGCTTCATTACTAGAAGGATCACCAGAATAGTAGATCCCAACAGGAAAGGTGGCCACTTAAACTGCAAAACGGGAAACCAGATGAAGTCTACTGCAAAGTATTCTAAGGTCAACTCAGGAAAAAAGAACAAGGTTTCACCTGATCAGCTCCAGCTATTACACTCTCAACTAGTGGCACAATCTTGCTGCTCCGGGAAACGTTGTATCCCAGAAAGTATTTCAACTGGGATAATCCAATCACAATAGCTGAAGCAGATGTAAATCCAGAAATGACCGAGTGACTTATAAAACGAATAAGCCATCCAAGCCTGGTTTGGAAACACAAACAAACGACTTGTTTCTAATACTTAGAATAAATACAGGTCATGTCAAACACAAAAAAAAAAGGCTAAAAGAGAGTAAAGAGAAGACTATAATATACCTTAAAAAACCCATGATGCACTCAAATATTCCTACAAGAAGTGCCAACAAAATGGCAAGCTCAGTGTATAGGTCTTCAGATGGATCAACAATTCCACCCAAAGCGTTGGAGACGAGAAGAGAAACCAATGCTACAGGTCCAATCGCAAGCTGACGAGATGAGCCGAAGACAGCATACACAAACACCGGCACAAATGAGGAGTCTATAACCAAACAAAATGAACTGAGCTTATACTATTAGATATTAATATATTATGAATTCATTGAAAATGTGTGAATCACAATGAACTCACATAAACCGTATATTGGTTGAAGCCCAGCTAACTTCGCATACGACATTGACTGTTCAATTCCATGAGAAAAATAAAGATAGACTTAGAGTTTGTGTGATTCACTTGCTAAAAGTACAAAAAGAACATACACCACCGAGCTCCACGTGGCAGAAGAGAATCAAACAAAAAACGAAGAAACAGAGGTTACCTGGGGGACAAGCATAATACCAACTGTGATACCAGCCATGAGATCAAGCTTAAAGTACTGATGCCACTGGTAACTTCGAATCCAAATAAAGCAAGGAAATAACGTATCCAACCAGTCCAAGAACGTCATACGCTTGATCTTGGCCGTCCATTGAGAGAACAAACCATGGAATGAAGTGGAGGGACGGCGAAGATCATCAGCAGAAGAGGTGGAATCTGGATGCCGTAGAGGAATGATCTTAACCGGAATAGCCGGAGAAGAAGATGATGAGGCGGTGGTGGTGGTGATATCACTGACGGTGAAAGACATCGGAAGAGAGGTCAAATGTGAAGAAGAGCGACGTATCACTGATTGTAGCATGAAGAAACAGAGAGCAAACGTAGTGCCAGTGACTAAGGATACGGACGCAAAGCCGTCTATATTCATTATTTGGACACGTGTATACAAATTAATGTGTAATATAATACGACTTCGTGTCTTAATAATTTGTATGTTTACTGTTTTAGTATAAGCCTTTGACTCCACATGCAACATGTGTATTTCATTGGGTGTTGCATGACACTTGAAATGAAACAATAAGGGTTCCATCTACAACTCGCAAAGATGTTTAATAATACCAAAAGCGTATGTAACAGAACAAGAGAAACAAGGGAATATAGTTAAGACACAGACATAGATGCTGTTGGTGTTCTCACTTCTCGGGGAGCTCCATATATTTTGGCAGAGACGATACCTGAATTATTCTCACTTAAGCAAGGGTAGCTCCTTAGCGTTGCCTTAGAGGTCTCTGTAAAACATAAGTTTGAGGTTTGTATTTGTTCTCTTAAAAGGAAAGAAAAAAAGAAGTAAATGAGTGAGGAGTGTGAAGGGTTTTACCCTTGGCTCATTGTTAGCTTCACGGGGTTGTCTACTACTTCTAGTGTCTCTGTCTGCTGTATCAGCCTCTGGCTTGTCATGCTTATAAAACGCTTCTAAGGCTCTTCTAGCAAATGGGCGGACTAGGTTCACTTCCATTGCCGATACATTATCCATCTGAGTTTTTGAATTGGGGATTTGGTTATTATAAGAATCACTCTTAAGATGTAATGATAAAAAGGTAACGTACAAGAAGCAATATAAAGAAAGTTACCTTTACTGCAGATGTACCTTGAAATGAGCCCAAGTTATTCTCGAGTTTGTGAAGCCGCACATCTCTAATATCCTCAACTAACGATCTTACCTATACAAAGTTTCAATAACAAAGAGTTCTAAACGCTTGAAGGATTTAACCACATGGTTTTGGAATGGGAGGGACATATGTATGAAATTACCATATACATGTCTGGAATATCATCACGTGCACTGCCAAAAGTGAGTACTCATCAGTATTCTCAGATACTAAAGATGCAAGGGGAGGAGCAACGAAACAAGTAGAGTCTAAAAATCACATACTGATCAAAAAGCAGTCTAGCAATCTCCACATAACTAAATGGTAACGGCTGAAATTTCGACTGAGGTTCCCGTTCCGCTTCCAGAATCTGAGTCAAATTGTCTAGTTCACAGAGGAAGAAGCAACAAGATACAGTCAACACTTGAGCACATAACTCGCTTTGCATTCAAATCTGCAACTTTTTGTCTTACCAACAGACAACCACTGTGGTGGCCGGAAAGTGCATTTGCCTCTCCGCTTCAATGCCACAGCAAGCCACAGAGGCACTTGTGTCGGAATCTGAGGAACGAACCGACCAAAATCCCCCTGTCACCACCGGTTCAAAAATCAATCACATGGCTTGGCTAACCAAAAAAATGAACCACATGGTTTCAAATATTGTGTAAAGCAGGAGAGATTACAGCGATGAAGTTGAGCGGCTCCATGTTCATATTGGGAACAATCTCCACCAGTTCATCCTCTCCCATAAACTCAACCTGATAAGAAATGCTCAAAATCTATTATACCACTGCAGACCGTGCACACGAAGACAAATAAAAAAGAAGATGAGAAGAAGAAGAACCTCTTCAGGAGAAAACAGTGAGATGTGAGGATCAGTCTGTCCAGCCATGGATATATCTCAAGAAATCTCAGTTTACACACCTAAAATAGAAGACACCTGGTATAAGATTACTACTGTGTTGTGTAATACAACATGAAGTCTAAAGTAAAGAAAGCAGCGAAACATATTTGATATTTAAAAGAACATATTACTAATAGACCTAACTCACACCCAAAAGCTAATTAAAGAGTTGATGATTGCCATATACTTATGTTACTGTCCATAAATCACTAAAAGTCCCAATGTGAGACACACACTTATATTATTGTTCAAAATTCATGGGGGAGTATATAGAACAAAGCTGAGATAGTTCAAAGTGGTAATATAGTCATCCCTACTTGACATTTAATCGAACAACTTGTCTACATAATCTCCTCCGCATGTTCTAAGCAAATTATCCGGGTTCCGAATCTCAGCAACATCATGAATAAACCAACAACAATAGTCTATAATTATGAACATCGAGTGTGTTCCAACGATCAAAATTGGAGTTTCGTAGGAAACGCTGTAAAGTGAGAGAGGAGCCTTATCCCTAAATTGAGATATGAATCCGAGATTACCTGAGTTAGGTTTCGTTCGTGTGATTCCTGGAAGATCAGATCGATCCCTTCCGAAAGTAGATGAAGAAGAGAAGAGGAGACACAGATTAGGGTTTCGATCACGTAGAAAAGCTTCGAATAGTCTTTTTTACATTTGGCGGGAAACCAGATCTCAGTGAAGCGGGAAATGAACTCCGGTTTCGGTTAGACGTGGTATTTTTAATTGAACCAAATTGCAAACCAAAATCAAAATCGTAAACCGGGTTCAATTTTATGGATCATCATTATATAATGGCAGGCAACCACCAGTAAAGTTTTTATATATTTTAAGTCAAAATGAGAAATGTTAAAGCTATGTCTGTGCTGTATTCGTTACTTCATAGCAAGACTTTTCATTATATTTTTTAAAAAATTGAAATTGACTTCTGTAACACGTATCAAAAATTCTTTTTGTTGTTAATGGCTTTCACGTCATGACGACTTTCTCCTAATCCTGAAAAACAATTACAAGCCAATGTAAGAAATTGAATCAACCAAAGACTTCATTGCAGGCACGATTGTTACTTATGATCTCATATCTTTACACGTTTATATCATTTTGCAACACACAGCTTCATTAAACTCATTCATGATTAGTTTGCTTTTTTTCTCTAGACTCCTCCATAGAAACACAAAATGAAGCTTGAAGACTTACTTGGGGAAGAAGAAACCGTAGATCAACATAGCGTAGCGGCTCTTCTTGATCATCATCGCCGTCAAAACCGTCAGCAATTGCAACTTCAAGTAAGTGCAGAAACTCATATACAATTCTGATTAACCTTCACTTCATATTTTATTTCTTTTTTGCAGCCAGCAGAAGTGAAGGATGATCATAAGAGTGAAGAAGAGAATAGAGACTTGTTAAAGAAGAAACAAAAACGTCGTCTTCAGAGAGATGTGACGAAAATGCAAGGAGAGCTGGAGGACGAGCAAGCACTCAACAAGGCTTTACGTGACATGCTTCGTGGTCCTGTCATGACTCAGCCTCGTCTCTCTTTACTGCTTCTTCCTCCTCAGGCAAGTTTGTTTGTTTCTAAAATTCTTACGATTTAAATGTTTAAATGAATAAATGAAGGGCAAATCTCTCAAATATATATTTTTTTAAGTTTTATCACAAAAATAAAACTCAAAAACTAAAATGACTAAAATAGCATTTTTTTATTTTGAAAATTTTAATTTTTTTTTTAATTTTTTAAAATTTGAAATACTACCTCAAAACTTCAGTCATCAACTCTAAACAAACGGAATATGATTAGTTAACCCAAAGAATATAAGTGTATATTTATTTATTTTTTATAAAACATTTAAGTCTATTTTAATTATTTTTTTTTTTAAGATCTATATTTGTGACGAAAACTTTTTTGCTCTATTAAATCAAACTATTGAGATTATGTAGAAATGTGTAAGAATATTAAGATTCCACCTGAGAGTTTCTAAGTGACATAATTAATATATAAATGTCACATATGCTTATCCTCAATTGATTTAAAATTGGAAACACATGAAACGTAGTGATCTGATATCTAAAAAAAAACTAACAAAAAGGTTTAGTACATCTAGAAAACATGATTTTGAAGTTGTAGGAATGTTTATCAAATTGTTTGGAGTATTGTATAGGTTCAAGAACTAATAGAGGAGCTTGGGACTGTTGAGGCAGAGATACTCTGCCTTGAGAAACGAATCCAAGACCTGAAACTTGATGTGCATAGTGAGCGAAAAAACAATGAAGAACTTGAAGCCAATCTTTCTGAAGAAGAGAGGATGTTGACTCCTAAGAGACTACTCCAAAGGCAGAATCATCTCCCTTGCAATGCTAACAATGCCGTTACAAAGATGAGATCCGAAGATCTAAAACAAAGATCCAAGTCTCAGAGCTGTGAACAGCCTCGTCTTGTCAAGGATCCTCAAATGAACAGTCCTCGTACGTCAATTGGATCAGCCATGGAGTTCTCATCAAGAATCCATTCTTCTACCTTTTCTGATGGATCATCAAGAGCACAAGAGAAGAAGAAAGTGCAAGAGGCTACACCAAATGGAATATCAGAAGATCTTGTGAAGTGCTTGATGGGAATCTATCTTGAACTCAACAGGTCATCTCGTGAGCGAGAAGGGTCAAGAACTGTTTCAAAGCTGAGCCTCTCACATCTGAAGAACGCTTCTTTCAAACGCAAATCGGTGTATGATCAGAACGCGTCGAATCTTGATCCTTATGGAGTTGTGATGGGGACTTCTTTTAGAGACATTGGAGAGTACAAGAACTTCATACACATTACTAGAACATCCATTGATGTTAGCCGTTTATCTGATTGCTCAACTTCTATTGTCAATTTAAGGTACTTCAGATTCCTTCTTATAATTATCTGATCACAAGATATCATATGATCTTTTTTATAATGAAAGAATACATTTTTAGGGTTTTGAAGGAGAAGTTGAGCAAAGTTGATTTGAGTTTCTTGAACCACAAGAAAAAGATGGCATTCTGGATCAATACCTACAACGCCTGCGTCATGAATGTAACTAGCTCCTAAATCTCAACACACGCCTCTTTTCTTTGTTAATTTTCCACATCTAGATTCAGCCTTTAAATATTCCTATTTAATAATCAACATTCCCTAGTGAAAATGGTTTAAAACCTGGGGCACAAGTTACAGAACCAATCTCTTTCATTACCACTAGGTTACCAAGACATGCATCTTTAACTGAAACGAAGTCTTTAAGTGTTTTGGAAAACCCTAATTTGTTTTGCAGGGATTTCTAGAACATGGACTACCTTCATCAAAGGAGAAACTACTAAACATTCTCAAAATGGTAGTCAATACATAACACACACAAAAGTCATCTTTAAGTTCTCATACTTATTCAAGTTTACTTGTGTTATAGGCAACAATTGACGTGGGAGGCACGCAACTCTCTGCTCTAGATATCGAAGGTTCCGTCTTGCAGAGTCCATGCGAACCCAGGGAAGCTGTAAGTATTGATGTTTACATACAATATACAACCATTTATTAAAGTTGTATTTATGGTTATCAAAATGTTTTTTTTTATCCGACCACAAGGTTTCAACTGGTGAAAACGAAGTGAGACTACACAAACGGTACGGATTCACATGCGTAGAACCAAACCTAATGTTCGTGCTTTGTCGTGGAGACTGGTCTTCGCCTGCAGTAAGTTCACTCTTTGTATCATTAGGGCTGTTTAAAAAGTAGTAACTAACAAAGAATCCTTGTGTAACACATGATACAGTTAAGAGTCTACACTGCAGAAGATGTGGTGAACGAACTAATCAAAGCGAGAACAGAGTATTTAGAAGCTTCCATAGGTATCTCAGGGAGGAAAAAGATTGTGATTCCTAGATTCTTGCACAAGCGTCTGCGAGATTTCGCAGAGGATGAAGTGTCATTAGTTGAGTGGATATGCAGCCAATTACCTCCAGTACAACGTTGCTTGCAGGTCAAGGAAACAGCGGTCGAGTGGATGAACAAGAAAAGTGAGTCGTCTTTGAATAAGTTGGTGGAAGTTAGGCCTCATGACTATGAGTTTCGATATCTCTTGCCTTTGTAGATGTAATGATGTTGATTCTATATGTGTGTCAAGGTGTGTGTAAGGCAAAATTGGTTTTATTATTGTGAATTTTTTATTAATTTTGTAAACAAACAAGAGAAGTGAAAGTTAGTGAACGATATCTTCGCTTGGAGAGAGAATTGAGCTAACAATAATAGAACTCAGAAAGTAGGGAGCTAAATAGATTTTATAGCAGAGATTTTATCACAAAACACCAAAAGGTCCAAAATAAAAGCAGCAAGGAAACAACATAAAGATTCAGACAAGAACTCAGAAACAACATAGCTAGAAAACTTAATCAACTTCTTCAATCTTGGGTCCAGCACCACCGCTACCACCAGCAGGAGCATCATCATCCATACCTCCAGCACCACCTCCCATATCACCACCAGCACCACCTTGATACATCCTCGCAATAATCGGGTTACAAACAGACTCAAGCTCCTTCATCTTATCCTCAAACTCATCAGCCTCAGCGAGCTGATTCCCATCCAACCACTCAATAGCTTGATCAATAGCATCCTCAATCTTCTTCTTGTCACCTGCATCGAGCTTAGAGGCAATCTTCTCATCCTTGATCGTGTTCCTCATGTTGTACGCATAGTTCTCGAGAGCGTTCTTAGCATCAACCTTCTTCTTGTGCTCCTCATCTTCAGCCTTGTACTTCTCTGCTTCCTGCACCATCTTCTCAATCTCCTCCTTGGAGAGTCTTCCTTTATCGTTAGTGATGGTGATCTTGTTCTTCTGCCCTGTGGTCTTGTCTTCAGCAGACACGTTGAGGATACCGTTAGCGTCAATGTCGAAACAGACGGTGATCTGAGGAACACCACGTGGCGCAGGTGGGATGCCGCTTAACTCAAACTTCCCCAAGAGGTTGTTGTCTTTGGTTCTTGCTCTCTCTCCTTCGTAGACTTGGATCAAAACACCAGGCTGGTTGTCTGAATAAGTTGAGAACACCTGTTCCTTCTTGGTCGGAATCGTGGTATTCCTCGGAATCAAAGTCGTCATAACACCACCAGCAGTCTCCAAACCTAATGATAGAGGAGTGACATCAAGAAGAAGTAAATCTTGAACCTTCTCGTTCCCTTCACCGGTCAAGATCGCTGCCTGAACAGCCGCACCGTAAGCAACAGCCTCGTCAGGGTTAATGCTCTTACAAAGCTCCTTCCCGTTGAAAAAATCTTGCAAAAGCTGCTGAACTTTTGGGATCCTAGTGGAGCCACCAACGAGTACAACATCGTGAACATTGCTTTTATCCATCTTAGCGTCTCTCAAACACTTCTCCACAGGCTCCATACACTTTCTGAAGAGATCCATGTTGAGCTCCTCGAACCTCGCACGCGTGATGGTTGTGTAGAAGTCAATACCCTCGTAGAGAGAGTCAATCTCTATAGTAGTCTGAGCAGTGGAGGAAAGAGTCCTCTTGGCTCTCTCACAAGCTGTCCTCAGCCTCCTCAAAGCTCTAGGGTTACCAGTGATGTCCTTCTTGTTCTTCCTCTTAAACTCTTGCACAAAGTGGTTAACCATTCTGTTATCAAAATCCTCACCACCAAGGTGAGTGTCACCAGCCGTTGCCTTCACTTCAAAGATACCTTCCTCAATGGTGAGGAGAGACACATCGAAAGTTCCACCTCCCAAGTCAAAGATGAGAACATTCTTCTCACCGACACTAGACGCCTTCTTGTCAAGACCATACGCAATAGCAGCAGCTGTAGGCTCGTTGATGATACGCATGACGTTGAGACCAGAGATGACTCCAGCGTCTTTGGTTGCCTGACGCTGAGAGTCGTTGAAGTAGGCAGGGACTGTGACGACAGCGTTCTTGATGGTAGTGCCGAGGTATGCTTCTGCAATCTCACGCATCTTTGTGAGAACCATGGAGGAGATCTCTTCTGCGGAGAACTGCTTCTCCTCTCCCTTGTAGTTGACGCTGATCATTGGCTTCTCGGCTGGACCGGAGATGACTTTGAATGGCCAGTGCCTCATGTCAGCTTGGACAGAGGGGTCGCTGAATCTTCTGCCAATTAGACGCTTAGCATCTGCAAACAGTAAATGTTTCTAGTTAATAACATAAATAATATGTAAATCATCACTAACGCAGGATTAAAAGTTAGCTAGACAGTGATTAAGAAACCGCTTGTTATTTTTTTAAACAGAAAATCAATCACTCTAATCTTTCAAAAAAATAAAAATCAATCACACTAATCAGTGAACAAAGTTAAAAATCACTATTTGAAAATAGTAACTAAGAAATTGCTAAACACTAATTAAAAAAAACATTTAAACAATAAAATAAAAAACTTTTCAACAATAAAAATTTAATTGATAATATAAAAGTTGATCACTAGGTTATTAAAAAAATTGTTAGACGATTACTTAAAATAGTTACCAAAATATGTAATCGCTGGATAGGTTAAAAATCACTATTTAAAATAATAACTGAAAAACTGCTAAATAATATTAAAAATAAATATTAATTGATAATTTAAAAATCACAGATAATTCAAAAATTAAGACAATAACTAAAAATAATCCTTAAATTAAGTAATAGCTAGCCCTAGACATCAACAAAGGCTCTGTACAGAATTAGATTAGAAAAATTGTTTATATTAATCTTTTTTGTTCATGATCGAATTGGATTTGCCGCCTAAACAGACGGTTAGACCGTTTTTAAAACACTATTACTCGAAAACTAGAGCAGAGATCATGATTTAAGAGCACGAAGAAGTTAAAATCTTACCAAAGACGGTGTTGGTAGGGTTCATAGCGACTTGATTCTTAGCAGCATCTCCAATAAGACGCTCGCTGTCAGTGAAGGCAACGTAGGAAGGAGTGGTGCGGTTGCCTTGATCGTTAGCGATGATTTCAACACGGTCATGCTGCCACACGCCGACACATGAGTAGGTTGTACCGAGATCGATACCGATTGCTGGACCTTCGCCTTTTCCCGCCATTAGATTATCAAAAATCGAGATTTGTGAGTGAGTTTTTTTTTGTGTGTATCGTTTCTTCTTTTCTTTTTGTGATTTGAGTAAGGGAAGGGGAGAGGTGTTTAAATATGAGTGAAGGGTCGGTAAAAAAAGGTTCGAGAATGTTCAGATGATGCTATTTGGGCCGTTGGATCTTGTTTCTCTGCCTCTTTCCTTTTTTGTTGTCATTGGTTCTAGCTCCTTCGAGAGGTCTCTTTTTTTAAATATGTCAAAACTCTAAGAAAGTGTAACTACCATTTTTTTGAAAGGTAGCCCACCAGGTCACCCAATCACATAGTTTTACCTTTTTCTCACAGCGTTTTTGTCTTTTTGACCGTCTATTTTCGAACGTTTATGCACTGTAATTTTGCAGACAATAATTTTCACAATAAAAAATCATAAAAATTCAGATATACAATTATTAATTAAAAAAATTCCATAACTTTTTACAAATTTAGTTAAAACCTTTGATACATTTAAACCTAAACTTGGAAAACACATTCCAGAATTTTAAAAAATTAATAATTTACATCTTTTACAATTCAGATTATCTTGATTTGTGATCACATGCCACATAAATATGAAATAATGTTTTAGACCCATTAGAAAAATCTAAAAAGAGAATATATACGTGTGAGATTTAATTTGGATCTCGGTTTGGAATACCACTGATTAAACAAAAAAAAAAGAAAAAAAAAACTTGGAAAACCTTTGGAGTTTTATAATTTGATGGTAATAATAAAGGCTAAGTGTTGTATATTTTGCTGAGAACATGGTCATACAAATACTTTTGGCATTAAGACTAGAAATTTATCAATGAAGAATCGATCTTAAAGTTTAGAAACCATAAATATTTGAAAAGAAAATTTAATAATTTTTTAAAAAATTATTAATTTTATAGTTTTGTGGATTATAAATATCATTGTTACAAAATGTCAAACAAACATTTCATTTGTGCAAATCGACTATATATCAATGACATTCAAAAATAAAATATTTATCAACTGCATAAGATATATCATTAGAAAATCAGATGTTGTTACTGTATAGTATATATTGATCATTGATTATTCTAAGGTTGTCGGAAGGATTATATGATTAGTTTATTGACTTCATTCAGAGCCCTTTTTTTTTTATTTCGATATACATCCCAAATTTTAATCCTAGTTAGTACTATTTAACTTTGCTTCTCGGGTGTTTCGTCACCTCAGAAAGCATCAGGAACCGTATGACGTTTGGGTCGGTTGTGCTAAAGATTTTTGCATGCAATTCATGTGAACGTGAGAACCAACCTAAACCATCTTAGCTGCGTTTACTCGGGCCTAAAGGTTTAAGAGATCGACCCGAAATATAAGTGAAGAAATGAAGATGTGAAACAGCTTACAAACATCTTTATATCTTGGCAGAGAATTGTTATTATAAAGCTTTTTTTTTAAAAAAAAGAGTTACATTATCTGAAAATACATGATTCAAGTGGCTTCGAACTTGGGATCAGCAGCTACGTAATGATAAGCAATTACCAATGCGAAGATGAAGATGCCAAGAGAGTTGACTATAAACCCCAAGTCTTGATCATCGATCATCTGCACACCAAACACAATCAACATTTGAGCAAAACAAATTCAATTGAACATTGCTCAGAGAACAGATTGATAGTAGTATTAACCACCAAAAAAAACAAGCAAAATGATCTTAGTGAGCATCGAACCCGCGATCTTTAAATTCAGAGTCTAACGAACCGAATCACATTGGAGAAGAATTTGAGACTCAAAGCATCTAAAACCCAAAAACGTGACACAATCCAACAAAAGAAATTGGCAGTTCGTTCGACAGACACAGATTCAAAGGACCACACTATACAGATGGCGCCCAGAGCAAACACTCTCGCCGCGAGAACACAGCAACACACACAAACTCAGGCACATCTGTTAGAATCAGATCTCTAAAGAAAGGACGCGTAGGTATTAAAGTCGAGCAAGATTTACCGTTTTGTGAGGACAGAATGGGTGGAGAAAGTTCAGATCTTCAGGAACCAGAAGCGAATTACTGTATACAGAACAGAACAAAGTATTTGGATCTCTCAAAGTCCGAGAGGTTCTTTATTTACTTTTCACGAGATTAGCCTGGCCCATTTTAGTTTTTTTTTTTCACAACGTGGTTACTCACCTTTTCACGAGATTAGCCTGGCCCATTTTAATTATATGACATCTGGTTATAGTTGTAATTACTAAAATGAGCCAGGCTTGAAAACTTGGTTATAAAAATTGCGGAAGCTGCACAACGTTATGATTGAACGCATGAATTATCTGCTTGCAAACGCTACAAGACTATTATATCTCGGCCTGGGTATCGTTCATTGTATCAAACCAGCCTTTTTTGTTTGTTTGGACAAGACTTTGATCCTGTTTTTGGTGTTTAGGGATCTCTTCTATAGCTTGAAATTGAAGGTTCAAGCTTTTTTTGTACAGACAAATCATAAACATGATTAGTTTCTATAGTATCTCTTAGATAATGGTAAGCCAGAAACAACAAAAGAATTACTTCTAGAAATGACAAAAAAAAACACTGGTTAGGTTCACACTTTTCACATAACCATTCGACACCCAAAGGACAATAAGCCTATCTATCTCTAGTTCTCTACACAAACAATCACCTAACTAACTGGTTTTGTTCCTGGCTATACAAAAGCAGAGCTCCAAGAAAACTAAAATTTCTGGAGCTGCAGCCTCTGTCCAGGATTTTTGTTAATTTTACACACAGAAGAGCATAAGAGAAAAGGAACCTTCAGTTTGTTAGGACAAAAAATGACATGGCGGTGGTTATCAGAAGCGCAGTGTCTCTGTAAGTTCGCCATTCCCACAGAAAAAGGAGAAGGCGAATGAATCATATGATCACATTCTAGTTGATCCGTTCAGACAACGATTAACTGCAAGCTTTCTTCAGATCTCAGCCAAAGTGATGTCAAATAAACTCACTAAACTATCTGTCACAGGAAGCCATATCTGAATTCACTTGCAGATTCCCTCTGCTACTTTCACTGACGAGTCTAGTATCTATGAAATGTCTTTTACTTTCACTCAATTTTCCTTTCTTGCGGCAGGGTGGTGCCAAAGTAACTCTCTAAGATTTTTTTTTTTTTTTGAAATCGAGACACTTACAGAAGCCATTAAACTGGAGACTTGCGAGTTGACCCAAGTTTAAGGATCGTTTGATAACTGGAGTATACCACACATCTGCAGGTATGGATTCTCCAGCAGTTTCTCATTATTGCTCTGCACAAAACAAGGATAATATTATATGTGACAGAAAACAAAAGAAAAAAACTCACTGATATTTGAGATACTATGACTCCACACTCTGAATTAGTACAAGAGCATTTACCTGCTGAGCCTTGAAGACAAGCTTCTGAAGCATGTTTTGGTATTTCTCTGCTTCCTCCGTCATCATCCTCTGTAACCAGTGAGCAAAACAAATGAACCAAAAAAAAGATTTGGAAGCTTTAATATCTTCGAAGGAATAAATATCTTTCAAAATCAAAATGGTGAGTTTGAGAAATTTTCTTGCCTTTAGTAGAAATGCTGAAGAGTAATAAGCCACCCTTGAGTCAGTATCATCCAGGAGTTCCCTACACAGATAAACATATGTTTGTAAATGCTATGAAACATGTTGCACAGATAAGTCAACTTGGTTTCGAAGTATAGAAGAGTCAATGAATCACCTAAAGAACTCCTCTCCATCAACTTCTTGAAAAGCAACTGCATCTGCGGTGCATTTACCGATCAGAAGTAATAGTAGGGTGGCTCGAATATCAGAGGTTGCCCCTGGGATATTCCCTCTTCCTTTACTTCCAACGGCGACACCAAGTGCAATATTGTCAGTTGCTGCACCTGCTAGTTGAATCAAGGGCCAATAAAACAAAGCCGTTGGAACACGCGCAACCAGCTGCATAGGGACGATGGCTTGTCCACGAAGAAGCATTGCTGCCATTGACGCTGTCTCGCACGTTGAAACAGAGACATCGTTGTACCGAGGCCTGGTGTCAGCATCATCCATACTCTCTTGATAGTTGTTACGATGGGATGTATCAAATTTGCTATTTCTATCAGAAGAGTTAGGGACTGCTTCCTCATCGGCAAACAAAACTTTCAAGCACAATTGCGAGAACAGAATGTCACACATCTGCTTGGAAACAACAGAGAGAAAACTGAGATAAATTAAAAACATCTGAATAAAAGAGTCCAATACGAAATAGATGGAGTAGTCTTTGATGCAAATTACGCAAAATATAGAACATATATTTACGGTGCATATCAGCAAGCTTTAGAGTGGCCTTTGAAAGGAAATTTGACAAAACAAAGGAAAAAGAGCACACAAAAGGATGCAAAGAATATGTACCTTTAAGATATTAATCCGGTCAGTTTCATTTATTTGTGCCATCAAAGACAAAGCGCTGCTCATTATGCCTATAACAGCATTTGCTTTCTCTAGTCGTCTGTCTTTCTCATTCTGACTAGCACTTCCACCGGTTGATCGCTGTGTTTCATTCTCATCTAGTAAGAACTTGGAACGCATAAGAAGCCTCTCCAGAATGAAAAGGAAACCCCATCTGATAACACTGTTCTTTGACTTCAAGAGTCCACACAGAAGATGTACGGAAACAGGTATATCAGAAGTAATTAGGGAATCGGAGGCACCACAATTGACAATCTTTTGCTGCAAGTCTTTTATGCTCAGCCATATACTTCCACCACTCTCTTCACTAATTTCCGCTATCAGAAGATCCCCCAACCAGATATATCCATTTTGACGATATGTGGCTCTTTCTGAATGAAGAAGAGAGTGCAAAGTAGCCCATGCTAGATTCACTGACATGCTTCTATCATTTCTTAACCCTTGAATGTTTTCCATGAACTTGGACGACTTGGTTATCTGTTTAAGATGCAGAAACTCTTTGTCCAAGTGAGTAAACGAAGCTACTATCGTGTCAAATCTTTCTGTTATATTTGCCAAAAGCTGCAAGTAGGAAGAAAAAAAGGAGTTAGGAAAAAAGAGCTGTGACTGGCAAACATATTGCAACAGACTCTAACAAGAACAAACCTACCTCGTTTAGACGTTCGCTGTTGCTAAACCCAGACAATGAAGCAGCAATTGATCTTCGCAGGATTTCCCCTATGCCTTCAACACCAAGCTTAACAGAAATGTAGAAAGCTTCAGGTGCATCAGCAAGAGCAAGCCGAACAGCCAAAAGTTGAATCTCATCATCACTGTACTCAGAAAGACCAGCAGCTGAGCATGCCTCATTAATTTGATGCAGAACATAGTCAAATAAAACCGAGTAGAGATTTCTTCTTTCCTCTCTAGTGGTTGCCAAAGAATACTGTATCAATAAGATGAGTCCCTTAATCTAACAGAAAATAATTGGGCTCAAAGTATCTATTTGAATGGTTTCTGAGAAAGGTCATCTATGTATATTCGTAGTACCTTATAGAAAATGAACTCTACGCCACCAATCAGATCGACCTGTTCTATAAGAAAACTTGAGGCATTTGACGTTGCTTTGATAGAACCATCTAGTTCTGGAGGTCGATAAAACATGTTTGTCATGATACAAATAAGCTTGGAATGAACAACTTCTGACCAAGAATTCCTTTTGCTAGTTCCCAGAAAAGCTTTAATAACCTGGCTCACGAAAAGTGACAGGCTCGTCAGAAAGTACAGCTTAGCATGAGCCAATTTAATGGTAGCATGAGGCAGGAAAGAGAAATAATAGTTACAAATGTCTAAAAACAAATAAAATGAGAGTCGGAAGGCAATGACAGCAGAAGAAAAAGATAATATTCAGCCGCATAGGTCTAACATACCCTTATGTCGAGACCATTTAGCTGCTTTCTCCTTATTTTGCCTCTATCACAGACAAAATATAGCAAGCAGCTGAGAGCAGATGCCCAAACGGATTCTTCCTTTTTCTCAACCTAGAAAACAATTTTGAAGGTATAAAATCCAGAACAAATCTATTTTTGACGTATTTTTAACAGAGAAGAAAGAAGAGAGTAAGATACCTGAACTAGGAGAAGAAGTATTTCAAATAAGATTTTTAATATCCAAGACTCGAAGTTCTCAATAGCTGAAGAAGTGCTTGACATCTTAGGCAAGTCTTTGGTTCTTGTCCCTTGAAGCAGTAGCCTATTTTCATTGTCGATAAATGTTTCTTGGGCGTATTCTTCCTCAATGGTTGTAGCATTATCACTTACCTTTGGCTCTAACAATTGTGCATGAACTCCTAGATTAAGAATTAAATCAAATACACGAATCCTACAAGCTGCATTTGTGGAGCAAAGCATTTCCTGAAACAAATTTGCATGCATGGCTAGAACAATTAGTAAGCAGTTTAAATATCAGAATACTGTATCTGAGTCGAAGTCACACCTCGAGCATGGAAAGAGTAAGAGGAGCAGCAATTCTAGCGTCCAAGACATACCTAAAACGATAGAGTTTTCAAAAAACGGAGTACCATAAGATTGTCAACAATTATAAAAGGAAGGTAATGATTACTAGAAATCTTAATGAGACTACACAATTAGGTTGGCGGCAGATTAACAAAGCGTACATGTCAATAACAAGCTTTATCAGGACGCTCACAGCCACATCCATCGACGGCTTCCCAGTCTTGCTATTCAGTTGGGGTGATACGGTCATTGGATTTGAAGGGGTGGATGATGCCTCTGAACACACAGAGGCAATCACCTCACCTACCTCGGCAGGGTTTAGGCGCAGAGGTTGTTGTTCACTACAAAATCGTACAGAGAACGAGAGTCAGATGTTGTGAGAGCTAAATTTAAATCAGAAAGATGCTTCCATGCAGTTAATCTCTTTTCATTCAAAACACATGCTGTGATCCACCATGCACATACACAATAGTTGAAGAGAGACTCTCAAACCACCCATAAGTCACAGTGAAATAAGATGTACTGATCGTCAAGAGTTTATTCAACTGCAGCTCTTTGTCTGTCGTCTACTGATTCAGACCTTACGGGAGGCTAGTATCAGGTATTATTGTAGAGGTTCAAAAAGGAAACCTTATTACTATCAAGGAAGAATTCAACAAAAATTAAATAAGTGGCATCAAGTAAATGAAGAAAAAAAAATCCAAAGATCATACAGACATTCCATTTTTACCTGTAATGACGATACTGAAAAAGTGGTCTGGCGCGTGGACGAAATGTGCAATCATCCCTGCAGATCATGCAAATCTGTAATCTAAGAACACACTAACTTTCAAAACAGAGTTTATGCTTTGATAAGATTTTCC
Organism: Eruca vesicaria subsp. sativa; assembly: GCA_932364175.1. NCBI lineage: Eukaryota > Viridiplantae > Streptophyta > Magnoliopsida > Brassicales > Brassicaceae > Eruca > Eruca vesicaria. Next base: position 213,939 of record CAKOAT010319599.1, read on the forward strand.
AAAACATCATTCTCGTAAGGTCAAATCATGCAATCCCTGAAATATCCATTTATGTGATTCTTTCGAAACTATCCGGAAATGATTATGTCATAAGCCTTTTGTCATCAAATGGAGGTATCAGTAGCATGCTAGCTTCCAGAAAGTGACATTTCAGTAAGTTCCCTTAATTTATGAAAATAAAATAAAATCCATGTTATTTGCCTACACTGCATTATCATAATTAATTGATGGCACTCTGCTCTAGAAGAGAGAATTATAAATTTATAATCACTTCTTGAAAACTAGAGTCCCGTTTCTAGGCGCCTATAACGTGTCTAATGTAAAAGCTTGCACGGCATAAAACACCAGTATAATCTCAAGTTCTCACTTTGCAAACTACATAGAAAAAGACACAACCGAATACATACCAGATCTGCTGAGGGTCACTCCTAGTGCGTTTGGTAGCTGTTATCGCCTTCAAGTGAGTGCGAGCTGAGACTGAATTTGTTATCATCGTGACTGAAGCTGGCTGCAGGAGCTGTTCTAAGTAAGGCATCTCTGTGGTACCAAAATATTTCCAGTGTTGGCCCTTCATTTTAGCTTCCATATCTCCGACGAGCAGGCCGGCAGCCCCAACTTCCAAAAGATTACAATTGTTCATGTCTTGGAGATTCATAGGGCGTTCACTAACCATGCAAAGAAAAGACATTCAGTGACGCCAAGTACTAAAGCCATGCAACGAGGAATTACTTGTGATATTTATTGAATAGTATCTGTCTACTCAGATACACGAGTGTACTCTCAAGAAAAGAAGCAATAGTGCGTTTAAATATATATAAGAACAGAATCATGTAGGACGTACCTTTCAGAAGAAGCTGATAATAACTGAAGCTCCCCAACCCAACGCCAAGTCAGTAAGTCTGATGATATGTATTCATTGCCTTCCATAGCATTAAATTCTTCTATATTTGACAAGTTTGAAACAGACAGATTTGCAGCATCCTTTTTCTGTGGAGACTCTGCGGCAGGACTTAACTGGGAATCGAATGATTTGCTCAACAAAGAGGATAGAGATGGCAATAACTTTCTTGACGCAAGAGTAGCTCCCGCAAATGCCGCAGGTTGAAAGGATTGTCTGGGGATATGTAGTGCCACAAGGGAACGTACATAATGCAATGACTTCACCAAAGCTACAGAAGCAAAGCTGGACACTGGTAAAGGACAAGCATCAGATGGTGCTGTTAAAACAGGCAATGATTTGTGCTTCAAGCTAGCATCGCACTCAGCAATCAGGTTCACGCAAAATCTATCCACTTGCAGTAGTGTCTCCTCACCAGGCTTATATCTGTAGTGTAGGAACAACTAGGGATTATTATAATGTAAACATATAATCTACGAAAAACACTGGACGACCTGTATAGATATTACAGACAACCCTCACTATATAGCAAAAAAACATGTAATGTACACTTAGGTTTGAACAACCATTATGTCCTCTTTCATATTTTAATGATCTACTAAGTAATTAACCAAACGTAGGAACCTCCATAAACAGGGAACAAAAATGAGTAGGATGAGCTGAGAGGCGTTAATAAATGAAAGGATACTAGTTCAAAGAAGCATATAAAAATAATCAAGTAACTGGACTAGACTATGTTACCTTAAGAGGTACCGTTTAAGTAATGCCACACACCTCGTCACCACAGCTGGACTGTAGAAAATTGATTGAGCATTAGCAACAACTAATATTTAAGACCATGACACTTGAGAAATATTTAGATTATAAAAATATCAGTCTGCATCCTAGCTGCATAAGGCTCTATTCAGCATAGGTCATCAGGTACTTTAAAAATCAGCCTGGGGGTGGATGATATATCTATGCAGGAAGGTTTCTGACTCTGCTCAGTTACTTCTAGAAGTCTTTCTCCAACACTTTTATCTTAGAAATCTGATCATTTATTCTGCAAGCGGTTTTAGTAACTTTGTATTATTTAAGCTATAAGACTTGCAAGAATAGATACTGTGTTACTAATTTCCTATTCAATCACTCAATATATATATCCGTTGGGAACTTCTAGATTCTTAGACATTTTTTCACTAAATTCTAAACCCTCAAAACTTACAGTTCACGACATGAGAAAGTTTCCGAATGCGCAAATATACTTGTGGCCTATCCAAAATAAAAGTCAATTTACCTGCGATCTCTCTCAGCTATAGTATGCTCTAAGAGCATGTTATAGGTCAGATCAGTCGTGGAAGTGGCCGATAAATAATCCTGTAATCACCGAGTGATTGTGTGAGAAGGTCATGCAATTCCCACATACGCATAAAAAAACATTCCCAAGCAATCACAAAGGTTCTACTACATATCCCTTTTAACACAAATTTCACATCCACATTTAGCACCAAATTCAATAGCAGTGATGTGTGGCATATTATATAGCACAAAGTTTTCACAATAGAGAGAGAGCACACAAGAGTATACAACATTCTTAGCTCTAAGAATCAATTGCAGCATCAACACTAATTAAATAAAAGTTAATTAATGCTATCTTGTTACTATTCGTTTTATCAATGCAACACCAAAAACAAATCCCTAAGATACTCAATTCCACTAGCAAGAGGATATGTGTGTGTACACACACCCGGAGATTTCTAAGAGCTTCAGAGGGTGCGATGGAAGGGATCGCGCCATGGTGAGAGGTAGCAGGAGAATTGGAGGATGAGAGGCAATCCGCCACAGCGCGGCGTAGCGGCTCAGGCGGCTTCTTGGAGGAAGAGGATCTGAGGCGGGAGGCAGAGCCGGTGACACCGAGCTGCAGCAAGCGGGAGCTTCCGGGGCTACAAGTGGAAGACATATCAATCAATCAAATCTCCACGCCACTCGAGAAGTGAAGACTTTTTTTTTAAAATCGATTTTACGGTTAAGTTTGCTCCTGGCTAACGTCGTGTTGTTCAGATGAGCTGTCAAGCTCTTTCGTTTTTTTGAAGATTCTACGGTTGGATTCTGAATCACGGTGGCGTGGTTTTGTTTTTGCAATCTGGTCCCCTTTATTTAAATATTTCCTAGATTCTGTCTCATTTATGTTTTTGTTGACTTATTTTACCACTATGCATCTTCTCTATTAAAAGAGAAGTACCAAATTTTTTAACTATTTAGAAGTCATGTTGGACCATGTTATTAATTACTTAATTGACATATTTTATTGTTACATTAATCAGTCAAATATATATGATTTTCACAATATCTTAATAACTAATAAGAACATTAATAATAAATAAATTTAAATATAACAAAATCTGTTGAAAAAATCTAACAAGATCTTACCAAAAATTTTAAAAAAAATTTTTTATAAAATAAGTATTTCTTTATTTCGTTATTAGATATGATTATAATTAAAACTAAAATATAAATCATATATTAAAAAAAATTAGTTATATATTTATAAAAGGGAAAATTCTATTTAAATACCCCAACTAAATTCTATTAAGCTTTTTAATACCCAAATTTTTTCACCATCCAGTTTAAAACCTCAACTAATTATTCTGCCCACTTTAATACATCAACTTTTATAACTGTATCCATTTTAATACTCAAACTTTGTGTATTTTAATTAACAATACTAATAAATTTCCAGTGAAATTTTAAAAATGTCTAAACTTCACAAAAAAATTAATTTTATTATATGTTTGAGTAACGAAATTAAATAATTTTTTTCTAATCTTTAGTTTTGTAATAAGTTTTTTTTTTAAGTTTTATATATTGAATTTAGTTTGTTTTTTTGAAATAAAAAGTAAATTATTTTTTTTCCTTCAAAAACTTTTTTTTAAAACATTAAATTTTCTACAGAGTGTTTACCTTATTTCTTAAATCTTCAAATAAACTTAGAAAATTTAAATATTTTTTCTTAAATTTTGGAGATTTTTTAAAATTTCGTTTGAAATTTATTAGTATTGTTAATTAAAATAAACAAAGTTTGAGTATTAAAATAGATACAGTTATAAAAGTTGGTGTATTACAATGGGCAGAATAATTAGTTGAGGTATTAAACTGGGTAGTAAAAAAGTTTGGGTATTAAAAAACTTAATAGAATTTAGTTGGAGTATTTATATGGAATTTTCCCTTTATAAAATAAAAAATATACCCGCACGGATGTGCGGGTGAAACTCTAGTGTTATGATTAAGTGGTAACCTCGAGTGAGAATATATCAGTGGGCCCATAATGGGCCCATAACCCACGTGATTAGCTGACGGTGCAGATCCGGTCTTCGCGCTCCCGGTTTGCTTCTTCCGCCCCCGATAAAAGAAAATCATTACTACATTTTTTTCTTTTGTTAGCTTTCATAATCAAATCGCCATTGTTGACCCAAAAAGAAATAGAAAATACAAATCTGTGTTTGATAGAAATCTAAAGCGGGAGAGACTATTCCAAACCCTAGATCTAACCCCAGCCGTCAGATTAGATCAAATGGGGAGATCTCTTTTGAACCGTTGGAATGTTAGGAGACAGCAATGGTGGAGGTAGAAGAGTCGCATTTGTGAGGGTATCCCAGAAGAGTCGTGGTTTATTCTCATATTGATGGCCAACGATTTGATTTTTCTCTAGCTATTTCTTTTTTGTTATTTCGGTGGTGATGTGTGATTTGGTGGCGCGTACGGGTCGGCTTCAGCAACGGTACGCTGATGGCTCACGTCTCGTAGCTGGGTACTGTGTTTCTAAACCCACCCTTTGGTCACTTTTCTTACATAAGCGGATGTTGTGTCTCTTCTGCGTTCATGCTTTGGTCTGTATCTAATACTGGTCTGAATCTTGAGAGGATCATGCATTGTTATTAACAAGCTGACAATATGGTCGTGTCTCTTTGTAGTTTATGCTATGGTCTGTAGTCTTGTCTGAATCTCAATTTGAGAGGATCATGAATTGGTTTTAACAAGCAGACAATATAGGAAGGAGTGTTAGTCTTTGTTGTGGTCGTATGTTATGTCTCTTTGGAGTTCATGCTTTGGTCGGTAGTCTTGTCTGAATCTCGATTTGAGAGGATTCATGTATTGGCTTTAACAAGCAGACTATATAGGAAGGAAATATGTTTTAGCCTTTGTAGTGATGGTATGTTGTGTCCCTTTTGGAGTTCATGCTTTGTTCTGAATCTCGATCTGAGAGGATTGATGCATTGATTTAACCACAAACAACATAGTAAGTATAGATGTTGTGGTCGTATGTCGTGTTTCTTTGGAGCTTATGATTAGGTCTGTATCCTAGCACGAATTACCCGAAACCGACCCGAAAATCAGGGTACCGAACCCGATCGGATATAGCCTAAATATCCGAGGGTCCTTTTTTCAAAGCCCTAAAAATCAAAATCGAAACCGAACCCAACCCGTACCGAGAACCAAATGAGTATCCGAACATATCCAAACATTAAATATATGAAAAATAATATTTATAGTTATACCTTTACTAATAGTAATACCTAAAATCAAATCTATATATCAAATATATTAATTATTTTGGATATTAATAGATAGAAATTGATGTTTTGGATACAAAACAACCAAATAACATTGTATCTATGGTTACTTTCTACAAAAAAAAATAACCAATTTGAACCATATATAGAGTATTTTTGGGATATTAGTTATTTTTATATAAGTTTGAGTATTTTAGATATAAAATACCCGAATAGAATCGAGTACTTTAGTTACTTCAGTTAGAACCCGAATCCACCCGGAATCAGGAGGACCCGACTCGAATCCAACCCGAACCGACCCAATTTTTTTGTAATACCCGAATGAGACCATTTTTCAAAACCCGAAGAAACCGATACCTGAATGAGTCGTACACATAGCCGAAGGGGTACCCGAACGCCCAGGCATAAAAGGAGCATGCATTGGTTTAAACAAGCAGACAATATAGGAAGGAGAGATGTGCTGTATGCGTTAGCCTTTGTTTTTGGTTGTTATGGTTTTGTTTTGTCTCTTTAATTTTTGTCTACGGAGATGATGTACCTTGCTTAACAAGTTCAACGTCACGCGTTTGTAGGTGTATTCCTTTTAGGTATCTAAATTCTGAATCTGGGAAAGTGGTTCAAGTGTTGATGATCAGCTCATCTAGTGGACCTGGACTTTTGTTTCCCAAGGTATAAACCAAAAATCTTCCTTCTTGCTTTATATTCTGTTTGCAAAGAAGTGACGATAGATTGTTGATTAATGTAGGGAGGGTGGGAGAATGATGAGACAGTCAGGGAGGCTGCAGTAAGGGAAGCAGTCGAAGAAGCAGGAGTCCGTGGGATCTTAATGGTAAAGACCACCCTTTTGAGCCCTTTGTTACTACTATTAGCAGCCTGGTACTGAATGTGTAGAAATGTGTTGACTCTTTTTGCAGGATTTCTTGGGAGATTATGAGTTCAAAAGCAAAACACACCAAGATGAGTTTAGCCCAGAAGGTTTATGTAAAGCTGCAATGTACGCCTTGTATGTGAAGGAAGAGCTAGAGACTTGGCCGGAGCAGAAGACTAGAACGAGGACATGGCTAACAATTGAAGAAGCTGTAGGGAGTTGTAGGCATGCTTGGATGAAGGATGCGTTGGTTGAAGGATTCTGTAAATGGCATAAGGAGAAGATGCGCAAAGGAGAGGCAATAGCAGATGAAGATTGAAGTTTAAATGTGCATAAAAACTTTGAAGTTGGTGTCTTCCTTTCGATTTTGTTGTTACTTCTTTTTTTTCTTAGTCTATATGCATGGAGAAGCTTGTGACTGAGAAACATAGGAGTTTCAAATTTTAAAAAGCTCAATTATTTTCATGTTTCATAGTAGGTTGGCTTCACCATTTTCAGTAAGAAAAGAAAGACAGCTCATAACAATTGTGTTTAGTTTTTCTTGTCAATTAGATGACGATGATATGCTCCACTTTGCAGCACAAATACGAAGAGCATCGTCGTACCCACTTATTTGTAAGCTGTTATGACCCAGCGAAGAAAACGAAGGTAAAGCCTGCATTAAGCCTTCTATCTCGAACTCCTCAATCATTTCTTTGTTGAAGATTATTTTCAGAACCTTGTATGTATCATATTTGTATAGAAAATTCTCATTTTCAATACTTATCTTAAAACGGAGGGTTTTCCTACAATGCTGGTCAGAGCTGCTGGCATGACAATTCTACATGCATCGGTTTCTTGTATCTACATCGAATAAGACACAGATGATTAGTTTTAAAAATCATAAGACCCACGCATTACTTAAATACAACTCAATAAAAACTAAGTACCTCATCTTTTATGGTCGGTCCTGCAAGCTCAATGCAAAGGTTGACGGAGAAGTTGCACAGCATGTTATCAGATATAAAGCTGGACTTGGTCCCTCCATCTCTGATCAACTTCATGTCGAGGCAGCTCCTTGGCAACGGTTTCAGACTTTTCAAGAAGGTTATTTTCAGCTTTCTTTAGTTCATTAAACCTTGAATTTCTTAGGTTGCTAGTTAGTTTGTGTGATGTGGTTTGTTTAATTGAATGTGTACACAGACTATTGGTTTGGTGGCTAAATCAGAAGATTACATAAGAGTTTTAGAAGATCCATTGTACACTCTTATACGTAAAGCTATGTATTCTACTGATAACACTGATGAAAATATCCAAGCAAGTGAACTTGCACGGCCTCTCAGAGGAAATGTTCATTAAATTGAGGAAGAAGAATGTGTTGAAGCAAGCATTAGGGACACTAGGAAGAGTGATGAATATGGTTAGAAAATCAAGAACAGATAATAATACCTCAACCTCTTCAGAGGAAGAAGAAGAAGATGGGTCATCATCATCATCACCAAAACAACGTTCCGAGAGCATTGCGATTGTTTCAAATACAAAAGTTTATATCTAATATTCTAAAACTGAACTTCTTGATGAAGCATCCCTCACACATTCTCACAACTACAAGGACAGCAACAGCAATAGGTAACAAGACCAAAGAATCTCAAGAAAGACGTTTGCTTACTAAATGATTTTTTAAAACCTTTTTAGAGCTGTTTATAGGGGAGGTGGATCAAGTTCTTTTGCTTCATCTCCCAAGATGGATCTTACAACAAACTCTGAAGAGGTCACAAGGATAACAATCTCACAAGCCACAACTCTTTTCACCCAAACAGAAGAGAATAGTGACAACAAACCAACCGGTTTAAATAGAGGCAAGAGTTCAATTCTGCAAAGAAAACATAGAGCAGGCTGCTTCCCTGGGGAATGCCTGTGAAACATTCATCTCATGTCCCTAAACATTTTGAAAAAAATTACATGAATATAGGTCCAAAAAAATTTTTTTAGGCCCCCAAAAAATTATTTTACATAGAAATCGTTACATGACCCCAAAATCTCAGGATCGGCCCTGAGTACTTGAAATAGCAAATAGAGACTGGTAAATACAAAGGTATCGTGTATAGATATTGGGCGCCTGAGATAGGTATCACATAGTTCCATCTTGTTTTCTTCTTTGTGTTTGATTTGAATCTTTCAGAAAAAAAAAGCCAAAGGTTTAGTGTCTTTGAAGTTGCAAAGAGTTTAAAGCAAATACTATAAAAGGAAACATCAATCGTTTTTACTAGCACGTTGGATAGTGTAAGATTAGCAACAAGTGTAGTCGACAAATATTGGGATGTAACGTTAATAAAAAGAAACAATACAATGAAGTTGTGTATGAATAAATTAGATGAGGTCTGGTCTGATAGTTCTCATACGGTATTTGTCGATAAAATCAGTAGTTTGGAATCCGAGCTTATTGGATGAGAGTTTTTGTATATATTCTTTACAAAAATGTTTTTAATACTTTATGCAGATTAATCTTTTGATTCTATATTTAATTTTTGAAATTAAAAATTTGCAATATAATAGATCTGTTTGGTTAATGTAATCTAATGGAATTAAGTCATTAATCAATATGATTTGGTAACCAATGAACAAACCGGCTCGGTTTAGTTTTTGAAATTAAAAATTTGCAACCTAAGTTGCTTTCTATTTTCTTGGAGCTAATCTAAATCTGAACATTTTGATGATAATAAATTATTTTTGAAGAAAGGGTGAAGAAACCTCTCACCCGCCAACAGACGCAAGCCAAAACCTACCAAGCTCAGGTGCTGTGCTTTATTAAAAACTCTGGACTGATATTCAGACAGATGTGACTGTCTTCATGAAACAGAAACATGTTTTATTCATCCAAAATATAACGTAGAGTACATATAAGATCAAAGCGACGAAAGAAGCAAACATATGCTCTTTAAACAAGGCATTTACCATTTTCAAGCAAACCAGTACCCTTGAATTTCTCTTGCATTAACCCATCCACACGAGCTGCCATGTCTGGAGTCAGATAATTTCCCCAATCTCCGGTCTTTCCTTTCCTGTAATACGCGCTATTTGGAAAAGGAGAAGGATGATTTTCTCTCTCTTTACCATCTCCTTTGTTAACTTCAAGATTCTTCAACGTCTCGAAGCTGCAAAGGTTCACAACTTTCTCAACAACCCCATTCTTCTCTTCCTCAGCTGTGAATCCATAACCCATGAACTCAGCTAATCTCTTCACATGAGGCAAAGGATCAGCAGTCAAAGTCTCGTACTTAAGGAACAAAATCTGATCTGGATTCTCTTGGTGAGCTTTCCAATATCCCAAGACGTGATCAAGATAAGAACCGTACACAGATAAACCTTTACAGAACATATCAAAACACTCCTCAATACTCTTGATAACCCCCTTACTTTCTAAGAACCTTCTCTTCTGGATGAAATGCCACAAGGAGATGAAAGTATCCTTTGGGTCTCTCCAGATGTAGACCATCTTACAACCCGACTTCACAACCGACTCGGGTAATAACTCATGTGGCAAATGGGTTGCAAAAAGAGTGTTCCCTTTATCTTTGATAACACCAATGTGAGGGTAAAAAGAGAACTTAATCTCGAGGAAAGGAACGAGCTCATGAGAGATACTTTTGAGGATAGGGTTTGTGGAATCGTCTTCGAAGCGAGACCGGTTAGCTATTGCGAATGTTAGTGATTTAAGCCAAGTGGTACCTGTCTTTGGGTAGCTACAGATGAAGAAGTCGCAAGGTCGAGCTTGGTAGAACTCTCGTGTGTAAAGAGAACCTTCAAGGAAATTCTGTATCCACCAGTGACCACCGTACCCAATCAGGGGCTCTTTCGTCACCCATCCTTCCACGTGAGGAAACGTGGAGATCAGGTCTTGGTACCGTTTCTGATTCTTCTTGAACTCAGTTGGCTCTGTCTCGGTCTTGGCATGGTTCGGTATGGTTTCTGTTGCCATTGGAGATGAGAGGAAAATGATTGGAGGACTTTAATGTTTCTGTGATATTTAGGAGATGAGAGATGTCGTTGCTTTTTATATATACAGTAGAAGGAACGATACTTTTTTTTGCTCCCTAGAGAAAAATTGTTTTAAAGTTAAAAAGACAAGATTACATTGAACTGTTTACATAACTTTTATTTACCAACGTGAATCATGATTATGGCGTCTTGGTTGGATGTATCTCATGGGGCCATGTCTGATGGGTCCATGGTGGGTGGCAGAGATATTTAGAATACATGTTGCGGATCATTTAGGTGCTTACTTGACAGAAGAAGACTAAAGCAAGAAACCGTAAGAGGTGATGGAGATCGCCTTCTTGTTTATGATCATTATACTAATCCTGGAACATTACGACATGTTTTTAAGACACATATCATCACCAAGACAATTCTTAGAATCATTAAAAAAATTAAAAAAATCAGTTGGTCCATATAATTATATGTTATACTTTTTAATTAACTAACAAGATTTTGATCCGCGCAACCGCGGGTGTGTTTGTTTTCTTTTATAGTTAATTATATAAACATTTTGTTTTCACTTGTAAATTGGTATATATTATAGTAATCACATATTTACGATATGTATAGTAAATGTTTTTCAAACATAATAATATTATATAATACATGTTTTAATCAAATAGATTGTTTCAAATTTTCTATATTATACATGTTTTTCAAACATGTGTTGGTTTCTTCTTCTATATTTTATTGTTTGTTTGATTAGTATTTCATTTTTAGATAAAGTAATACAAATAGAGCTTGGTTAAATATTAGTATACTTTAATTTGCAAAGATAATATAAACTTCGAAGAAATTTTTGCTAAAAACTAAACTTATAGCTTCATAAATTAATATTATAAAGAATTTTATTAAAAAGAATTTTTAAACAATTTCTTTTTTTTTAAACAATATAATTTTAAAAATGTACATGGAAATAAATTTATCTAGTATATATATAGCGTGTAAATTTTGTTAGGGTATATAAATATTCCATATTACGAATCTGTGATTTTTGTTAATATATTGTGGATGCATTTAATTATTATTGACATATTTCCTTATAAATAACAGAAGATTCCTAAACTTATATCTATTGACATATTTTGCGTGACTAAGTTGGAAGGTGTGGGGTAATTTACCAAAACCAAATTGTCGAGCGCATATTTGTTATTATAGAAATAATTTTTCATAAGATATAATATTGATAAGATTATTAGAGAGTTAATGTAACATGATTTTCTAGTAATAGTCTATTTTATAAAAGATCACACATGAAATCAAGTCATGACTTCTGTTTTAATATATAAGACTAGATTTTGACCCGCGCTTGAAAGCACAGAAATTTTTTATGATTAAAAATTTATATAATTTGGTTTTGTCTTAATTTAAAGAATGTTTTGGTATAAAATCTGTTCACCAAAATTTGTGATGATGATTGTTTTTCATTAGTTTTTAGTTTCAGTTTTTATTTTTAGATTTTGGTTTTTGGTTTTTAGTTTTTAAGTTTCTACTTTTGATTTTCAGCTTTTGGTTTGTGTTTTTAATTTTTAGACCCGTTGAATTAGTTTGAACTGATATTACCAACAGACAAATCCTAAATAATCAAACATCTAATTTTAAACTGAAAAGATGACAAACAAAATTTGCAATAGTTTATTTTGTAAATAAACAAAAGCAAAAAAAATATAACTTGTGTTTTTAGCTTTTGGTTTTGATTTTTGTTTTTAGATTTGGTTTTTGGTTTTGCTTTACATTTTTTAAATCAGTAAATTATTTAAGAAAAATAAAACAATAAATTATTTAAAATACCATTGAAATTTATCAAAAAAAAGGATTGTTATTTAAAATAAAAAAAATACATTAACATGTTTTAATGTACATGATTTAAATAAATGAGTAGTAATAGACAATTTTGTTTTGTTAAAAATATTAAATACTTTTTGGGCCTAAAAAAATAATTAATTTTTTTATCTATTAAGTTGGAAAGTTTATTCAATGTTTTTTGGAGTTTTTCTTTAATACTATGCCCAAAAACAAAACTATATAATTTGTTCTAAAAACAAAAGTAAGCCCAAGACTATATCCCATAAATAACCATCGGTTTAATTTAAGTAATATGGTTCAATTAATTATATGCCTTGTGTTACATATTTGTAACATTCTAGAAAGAGTCCAAATTTAAATGACAACTTGTATCAGTAGATAAAAAGAATGACTCTATTTTAATAGAGTAGATTATCAAATTAATTATTAGTATACAAAAGAATATTCTTTCTTTCCTTAAATAAAAGCTACTGAATTTCCTAATATTATTAACATATTATGACAATTAATGATTATGACATATTCAATAACAATTCTTGTATTCTTTCTCTTTTTTTTTTTAATTTTATATTATTAAAAATAATTAAACAATCACATTAGCCATAAAATAAAAAATTAGATTTTTTCTGATATGTTATATTTAAAAATTTTCAAAACGACTACAAATTACTAAAAATGGTAAAAGTTCTGCATTGAAATTCTTTGATCAATGTTTAACTTTTTTTGTTCAACCAAGATACAAATGATTATAAATCGTATGAATAGGAAATCTAATAATAAATATTCATATTATATATATATATATATATATATCATTTAAACTAAATTATTTACTAAATAAAATAAATAAATATGTTAATTTCAAAATTTGCAGTGAAAATTATGGATATCTTAATATTTTAATTTTAAACTTCGTATTGAAAAAATCTCACATTAATTTTTTATGATTTATTCAAATTTTTGTTAGAAAAAAATATAAATTTTTTGATAAAATTATATGAGTATAAATTGTCAATAATAAATAAAATTTAAAATATACTATAAATATATGTCAATATCAATAACATTTAATTTATATCATATAAAGTAAATAAATGGTTGTTTTGATTTATTTACGAAATACAAGATTGTAAATTAACAAAATGTATTAGTTTTGATTATGTGTTTACTTTTATGTATATACTTTTATGTATACAGATTAATTTTTAAAAAAGTTAGTTTCTAATATGTTATTTGATCTTGACAATCCAAGAACTACACTTCTTCAAATCGTAGTGATTTTTAACGTTGGAAGCACTATATATTCATATATTATTTCATCCAAATTAAATAATTTAGTTTTGATATTTATTTCTAATTTTTGTAATGAAATGTCATGATAAGATTCTAACATGAGAGATTAGATCATTCATCTAATATTTGTTTCTCTATAATACTCAATTTAGCTATTATAATTTATCTGAACAAGCTTATTATTATCTTAGTACTTTGGAATTTGGTTATAATTCAAACCAAACCGAATTCCGAACTAGGTCCGAAGATATCTGAAATTAGTATAATATGTTAATTTTCTTATATGTCAAAGTAATTTAGATGTTTTATTGTATTCGGAAGATTTTTGTATATATATATATATATATATATATATATCTTTTTTATTTTGAATATCCTTTAGTTAATTTAGATAGTTTAACTAAGTCTAAATTATATTTACGAATAATATAAATATTTTGATATTTTTTTCAATTTTGAAGTTTCAAAATTCTTTTTTGGGACGATTTCAGATTTTGGTTACAATCTGATCCAAACCACATCCAGAAAGAATCAAACTGAATTCGATACGATAATTAATAAAACCCGAATGAAACTGATAAGCATAATACCAAAAATTTGAAAATCCAAATTAATTGAACCGAAACCGACGGACCTCCAAACGACCAGACATATGATATATTTAAGAGAATTTGTATTCGTCATTTTACAATCAATAAAGATTATAGTGTTACAAAATGTTAAAACAAAATAAACATTTATATAAAAAAACTCACCCCGCGCATGCGTTCGGGTATCATCTAGTCTAATCTATTAATTTAGGGATTGGTTTTTATCTACTACTTAAAGTTGTCATTTAAATTTTATATAGATATTTTAATATGTTTGTTTTAGTATAAGTTATCTAATTTTATTTTTGTTACTTATTTTTTATCAGGTTATTTTACATTGTCTTTGTTTGGACTATGCAAGTATAAATATTTTATTTTCATTTTTGTTTTAAATTATGCTTGAGTTTTTTGTTTTAGTATTTTGTAAAAATTTCACATTTAATTAAATAAACTAACCCTATATTTTGTGTTCACAATACTCTTAAACATATACTTATTTACCCTTAAAACCACTTCAATGTAATGTTAAAAAAAATTATTTTTAGTTATATCTGACATTTGTTTCACTATTTTTATAACACTTTTTACAATTTATTTTATCATTGTTTCTGTAAGTTATATACTATAGAATTTAATTTTGTTTTATATATACTTTCTTTTATTTTGTCAAATATATAGTTTATTTTGTACGTAATTTTTCTTATTTTATTATAACAAAATAATATATATTTTAAGGTAGGTAGCATGTAAACCTGATATCAATTGTTACTATTTAGATATAAGATATTTATTTGTGTGTTCGATAATGTTTACGCTGGAAGGAGGAAGCTAAAAGAATTGAAAATGTGATCAAGAGGTAAGCTAGGGAAAGAGATCTATAAATACATAAATGAAGAGGGAAGTGAAAAGAATCCATTGAATGAGTTTTTGAATGAGTTAAAGCGGAAGATTGATTAGAGGAGATAATGGTGAAACTAATCATAGAAACAGAAAAAAAAAAGAATAAAGGAAGATCAGAAAATCAAAAGGTAAGAGAAATAGAAGAAAGATGTAGTTTTCTCGGTCTCCATCATCCCTTTTACATTATTTGCAAAGTGATTTTGTCATATGTCCTCTCTAGAATCAGTTTCACAAAAAAATGGTGACATGTCTACTAGAATTAATGACATGGCATATGATTAAATATGACATGGACAATTGCATTTAATGTTAACATATATTTTTGGAAAACCTTATAGAATATGGTAACAGCTCATATATTACATTTAATGTCGATTTATATTTTTGAAAATATTTTTAAAATATGGTAATAACTCATAAATCATCATTAAAATAAATATATTCCAATATGGCATTAAAAATTCGAAAATATCATTTAATTATATATTTTAAAATTATACAATTTTATTAAAAAAATGTAAAAATGTATACCCTTTTGAAAATTATTAAAATTTAAATGCAAAATTATTAATTTCTTATATATTTACAAATTTAATAAATATTGTCTAATTTTAATTTTTGATAATTATAAAATTTATACAATGTATTTAATATATTTAATTAAAATAAATTGATAAAAAATCTATCTAAGATTATAATTGTAAATATATACATGCATATTCTTAAATATAATTTAAAATAAACAAAAATATTTTTATATTACTTTTTATGTTTAGTTAAACAAAATTTTGTATTAAAATAGTGATAAGAAAAAGAAAATTTATAAAATTAATAAAATTTTAATTTTAAACATAATTTATATTGTATCAGTTAAAAAATACTTTAATTTTTTTCATGTGCAGGAGAACACCTAGTAAATCAGTAATCAAATTAGAAAAACGAACCGAAACCAAATTAGAAAAATGAACTAAAACCAAATCGGATCTCCAGCTGAGCAAACTAAACCGAATGACATAGAGGATTGTTATAATATTATTGGCTAATTATTTTTGTTTAGGTGGCATATCTAAGACGAATTCTTATTGCCCTTTTAATAGTGTTAGATGATTTGGTAACCAATGAACAAACAAACTAGCGATAGACTTGCCTGCCAACAGACGCAAGCCAAAACCTACCAAACTCAGGTGCTTTATTAAAAACTTTGGACTAATATTCAGATAAATGTGACCTTCATGAAACAGAAACATGTTTTATTCTAATATATATACAACGTAAGTATGTATAAGATCAAAGCGACGAAAGAAGCAAACATATGCTTTATACAAGGATCAGCTGATCATTTACCATTTTCAAGCAAACCAGTACCCTTGAATTTCTCTTCCATTAACCCATCCACACGAGCTGCCATGTCTGGAGTCAGATAATTTTCCCAGTCTCCGGTCTTTCCTTTCCTAAAATACGCGCTATTTGGAAAAGGAGAAGGATAATCTTCTCTATCTTTATCTCCTTTGTTAGCTTCAAGATTCTTCAATGTCTCGAAGCTGCAAAGGTTCACAACTTTCTCAACAACCCCATTCTTCTCTTCCTCAGCTGTGAATCCATAACCCATGAACTCAGCTAATCTCTTCACATGAGGCAAAGGATCAGAACTCAAAGTCTCGTACTTAAGGAACAAAATCTGATCTGGATTCTCTTGGTGAGCTTTCCAATATCCCAAGACGTGATCAAGAAAAGAACCGTACACAGATAAACCTTTACAGAACATATCAAAACACTCCTCAATACCCTTGAGCTTGAACACCCCACTTTCTAACCTTTCCTTCTGGAAGAAATGCCACAAGGAGATGAAAGTGTCCTTTGGGTCTCTCCAGATGTAAACCATCTTACAACCCGACTTCACAACTGAATCGGGTAATAACTCATGTGGCAAATGAGTTGCAAAAAGAGTGTTCCCTTTATCTTTGATAACATCAGTGTGAGGATAAAAAGGGAACTGCATCTCGAGGAAAGGAATAAGCTCATGAGTGTTTCTTTTGAGGATAGGGTTTGTGGAGTCGTCCAAGCGAGACCGGTTAGCTATTGCGAATGTTAATGACTTAAGCCAAGTGGTACCTGTCTTTGGGTAGCTACAGACGAAAAAGTCGCCAGGTCGAGCTTGGTAGAACTCTCGTGTGTAAAGAGAACCTTCAAGGAGATTTTGTGTCCACCAGTGACCACCGTACTCAATCAGGGGCTCTTTTGGCCTCCAGCCTTCCACGTGAGGAAACGTGGAGATCAAGTCTTGGTACCGTTTCTGATTCTTCTTGAACTCAGTTGGCTCTGTCTCGGTCTCGGCATGGTTCGTTACGGTTTCTGTTGCCATTGGAGATAGAGAAAAAAGATCGGAGGATATTAATTAATGTTTCTGTGATATTTAGGAGGTGAGAGATGTCGTTGCTTTGTATATTAATTAACAAAAGATAAGATTAGCTTGAACTGTGCCTAACTTTTATTTAATTACCAACGTGAAATACTCATGATTATGGCGTTTTGGTTGGATGTATACCGATGGCGCCATGTGTGACGGGTCCATGGTGTGGTGGCAGAGATATTTAGAATACATGTTGCGGATCATTTAGGTGCTTACTTTACTTGACAGAAGAATACTAAACCAAGAAAACGTAAGAGGTGATGGAGATCGCCTTCTTATTTTATGATTACAAAATTGTTTAAAGAAAAATGAATTAGGATCCGCAAGTTTTTTTCTAACGGTAGATTGTATTATTAAACATCGTAGGAAAAGAATTCTAAATAATGAAAACTAGCAAAATAAATATAGAAAAAGATACATCAGTAGATAGAGATCCAGAGTAAACAACAAGAATAAATCCCTCATAGTCAATAACGTCCAGCCAACTATCTAATCTATTAAATCACTTGTATGTGTGATTATTTATTTACATTATCCATTAGAAAGTTTATCAAATTATACATAAATTTAATTATAATATCTTTTAATATCTAATCTTTTATTTGAATAAAAATTAACAACTTCCTTCTTAAAATTCTTAGAAAAGTTGCCCCTTTCAAAGAACGCAACATCTCTGTTGCGTTCCACGACAGGTCTCAAGACGCATCTCAAGTCAGAATTGAGATGGCTAACCAGCTCTGATCCACTTGTAACGCCCTCACCGTCCACGACTAATGGGCCATCCACGCGTCCAATATATATTTTAAACGATAATGATAATTTAGATTAATTGATTCTGAAAAGAAAATTAAAAAATATCGTAATTATATTATTAAATTATTGTTACAATATTTTATTTGAAATTTTTAATTTAATAAAATATATAAGTATTGTAATTATATTTTACTGATAATTACAATTTAAATTAGGTGTTTTGCCCGTACATGAAGACTTAATACTCTACAAATAAATTTTAAAAAATCATCAAAATAAATGATTATCAGTATAAAAAAGTGCAAAAAACATTAAACTATTTTTATATGAAATTGTTTTTCAAAAATTGAAAAAAACTATTTAATTAATTCTTTAAAGTTTTTTTTCAGAATAAATAAACTTTTTTATTTTTATCATAATTAATTCTAATGATCAACTATACAAAATATAAAAATAAACTTAAATTAACATGAAAGCTCGGATGCGGAATTTTTTTTTGCAAATAATAGTATAAATTATTACTTTATTGTTATAATCTTTGAAATTTTTAATTTAAAAAATATTACAATTTAAACACCAAGTTTTGCCCGTAAATGAGAGGTTAATTATCTACAAATCAATTTTGTTAAAAACATCAAAATAAATGATTATCTGTATAAAAAGTCAACCAAAAAACATTAAACCATTTTTATATGAAATTTTGTTTTTACAAATTGAAAAAAACTATTTAATTAATTCTTTAAAGTTTTTTTCAAAATAAATAATCTTTTATTTTTATTATAATTAATTATAATGATTAACTATACAAAATAGAAAAATAAATTTAAATTAACGTGAAAGCTCGGATACGAAAAAATCATTTCACAAAAAATCATTTGAAAATAATAGTATAAATTATTAATTTATTGTTATAATTTTTTAATTTGAAAGTTATAATTTAAAAAATATATAAAATATTGTAATTATATTTTACTGATAATTACAATTTAAATTAGGTGTTTTGACCGTATATGAGGACTTGATTATCTAAAAATCAATTTAATAAAATCATCAAAAGAAATGATTATCTGTATAAAAAAGTCAAAAACAAACATCAAACAATTTTTATATAAAATCTTTTTCACCAATTAAAAAAAAAATTACCATTAAAACTTTAAAAAATATAAATTATATTTCATTTCTTTTTAATCAAAAATTATAGCAATTTTTTTATCTATTTGAAAAATTTAATCAAAAAATATACATTCAAAAATAAATATTTGCAAAAGAATAATATTATTTTGGATTATAATACGATATATTTGAATTTTTTTTGGAAAGCACGTTTTTTCTTTTTGAATGATTTTATTTTATTTTTATTATAATTAATTCTAATGATTAACTATACAAAATATAAAAATAAATTTAACTTAACGTGAAATCTCAGATGCGAAAAAATCATTTTTCAAATAATAGTATAAATTTTTACTTTATTGTTATAATCTTTTAATTTGAAAGTTATTATATAATATAAATTTCTCAATATTCTTTTAACGTTAGAGCTCTCTGATGCAAAAAAAAATCACTTCGGAAAATCATTTCGTAAATAAAAGTTTTAATTATTATTATAGTTTTCTAATTTGAATATTGTTACGTAATATGAAATTTTCAATATTCTCTTTTCAATCATATAAAATTAAGAATTTTACTTAACTAATATTTATTTATATGTGTTTTCTGTTTTGACTTTTATTTTTTATTAAAATATACTTTCGAATGAAAACATAATATATATAGAGGAATTATATATTTCTTTTACTATGAAAAATTATTATTATTATTAATTTTAATAATTTATCTAATAGGAAATGTTAAATTTGTTTTTATTTTCTGGTGAATTTATATAATTCATTCATTAAGGGTATAAAATATTATTCATTCAAACTTTTAACGTGAGAGTTCGAACGTCTAAAATCATTTCAAAAATAATAGTATTCACTTTAAAAATACATTTTTAAAAATATTTTGTTATATTTTTTACAAAGTATTCATTTATATTTAAAATAAAAAACTAATATATTAAAATATATCAATAATCTTTAAACTAAAATAATTTTATTTGCCTAGTGATAATGTAGGTTAGACCAATACATTTACTAGATTTTTTTTATCATTTCTATTTATATCTAACTTGATTATTATTAAACATATGTGTAGCCTAAAATTAAAGAACTAGATAACTAAGCTATTGCTTTTTAAAAAAAAAAAAAAATTCAATCTTTATTAACACTAAATTTAAGTAACCAATCAATTAAATTTATTAATAAAACATTATATGTTCCTACTAAGTCGTATCTATTGTTATATATACAACAATGCTTTAATTCAAATGCAAAAAAAATACCAAATACATGATAATTCTTATAAATAGAGTATTAAAGTTATATATATATATATATATATATATATATATATTTGATAAAACAATATTAGTTAATGATACGATGAAACATGTTACTATCTAAAATATGTAAAATATTTTTCAAATATGAAACTAAATGAACAAAACATAAAACGTACTTTAAGTTAGGTTTGGGCGTTTATGTACTCATTGGGATACATATTGAGTATTTTGAATATCGATTGTAATTTATATTACATCCTATGTCTCATTCTGGTAAATTTGTAAGCACCGATCATGCTAGATATAAAACATTGATTTTGATTCTAATTTATATCATATCCTAAAACCCATATAATAACCATATATCGTTTAAATTCGGGTGTTCGGATATGTCTGAAGTTATATACAAAGTTTTAAAGCAAAACATAAGAATGAATACTTATTTATATGAAATTGGATCTTTAAATTACTCATTCAAAATTTAAATATTTATTTTTAGATTTCATTTAATTATAAATACATAACTCAATATATGAAATACATATTTATGTTTCAAATACTTATATTTATAATTAATTTGGACAATCAAAATCAGTTTCTTGATTTTTGTAGGTTACATATTCGGGTTCCGCTAATATAATTTGGGTTCAAATATGTTTTTCTATAACTCTACAAGACCAGTTTAGGTACTTCTTACATTTTGGACATGGTATGGATCAATTTTATTTTTTTGGGTTTGGTTTAGACTTTGGATTTTAAATTTTATGTCCATGCATAATTTAAATAAAGAGAAAATGTGATTATATAATTTTCTCTTGAAAAATTATCTAGTGTGTTTCAAAATACGGATCAAAATCTAATTTAGATTAAAATTAATCCAAATTTTCGAAAGCCAAACCGTAACATGTAGTCTCATTACGAAGAAGTTGTTTGCTGTTGGTTGACTGTAGACTTGTTGGGGTCAAAATCGGTACGACGGAATCAATAGCCAAAATTCCCCGCAAGAATACAAAATGAACAGTTTTATAAAACTCGAGAAATCGTTTTATAAAGCTCGAGAATCGTTTTATAAAGCTCGAGAATCGTTTTATAAAACTCGAGAATCGTTTTATAAAACTCGAGAAATCGTTTTATAAAACTCGAGAATCGCT
>CAKOAT010319711.1:4593-20385 GCA_932364175.1 Eruca vesicaria subsp. sativa
TCCCCATGGGTAATTCTCAAATCTTTCCAAGTCCATGACTAGCCTTGCAAGACTAGCCCGTGTAGGAGAAGAGAACTTTCTGGCTTCAATGTATCATGCGTAGATGGCAAGGTATCCCAGCCGCATTCGATCATCCCGAGACCACCCGTCACACTTGGTAAATGTTGTTCTTAACTGTTCAATGCTTGGCCCAGCATGGGGATCAACACCCATCTTCTCCCAGAAAGCAGTCATCTCCTGAGAAATCTCACACCTTGGATTTTCCAAATTTGGGATGTAGTCGCTGTTCAGACCTGTGAGGTTTTCAAACTCTAGAATTGAAAACCTCAAAGGTTCTGGTCCGGCAAGAGTCCAGAGCTCAAACTTCTTCTTGATCTCCAGCTGGAAGGAGAGAATAAAATGTACAAGCCTTGAAGTCCAAACAAAGCCAAGCTCCTTGAACTTGATGAATATTCCCAACTTTGACGCTTTCAGATCCTCATATTCATCAGGTCTGAGATTATCAGATAGAGCTTGAAACAACTTCTTGTCATCAGAATGATACGAAATGCTCCTCAGTGCAGGGGGCTCTTCTCTTAATGTAAACAACCTCGGCGGCAGTTCTGATATATCCATTTTAAGGCCTGCAAACAATCACAAACAACCATCTCAACCACAAAGGTAGCGCACTATTCTAAATACTATTGAAGACTAGCAGACGACTTCCAGGAAGTGAGAAGACTACTCAGACGACTTCCTGGAAGTCTTCTACAGAGTCTTACTCTCTGGACGACTTACATGTAAGTCGTCCAGAGAGTAAGACTTCGTAAAAGGCTTCCAGGAAGTGAGAAGACTACTATGACGACTTACAGTCGGAGAAGATCTAGTCGGAGAAGATGTGGTCCCTAGCGGTTACAGATCTGCATATCGAAGGGAAAAGAAGGGTCAAGACTACAATTTTTAGGGTTTTCCGGCGGCTAAACGCCTTAAAACATAAGATATAACATTCCGGTGGCGGAGGAAAGGGTTACGAGATTTCAGATCTGAAAAAAGGAAGCAGATGGTCAGTTTAAACTACGAAAATACTCTAAGGCATGAAAGAAAAACGAGATTCGTCGAAATCGGAGAGATTACCGGCGAAAACAGAGAGATTCGTCGAAATCGGAGAGATTCGTCGAAATCGCCTTTACAATCGTCCTTGGAGAGAAACGGCGCTAGGGTTTCGAAAAATTGTGAAAAAGTGAAAAAAATAACTTTTATATGTGCGGTAAAAATCCGGTTAGGTTAAAACGTAAAATGTTAAAATTAACGGTTCGGTACAATTAGACGACTGAAATTTCAGTCGTCTGGGAAATAATTTAAAGCAGACGACTGAAATTTCAGTCGTCTGGGAAATAATTTAAAGTTTAGTCGTCTGGGAAATAATTTAAAGCAGACGACTGAAATTTCAGTCGTCTGGGAAATAATTTAAAGCAGACGACTGAAATTTCAGTCGTCTAATCCCTAAACATAACCCCTAAACTTTATTCTCTAATTAAACACTTCGAAACATCAATTTAAACTTGAAAAAATGTTTACTATACACATAAATAAACACATAGAGGTCAAATTAATTTTTTCAAAAAAACATTTCAACTTTTCAAAATCTAACCCTAAGATTACATACAATACTACAACATATGTTTGCCAAACCCTTAAACCAAAGAATATCATGATTCACTACTTCCACTCATCTATGCTGAAAACAAATCAACTTTATCATTTCTTAATTTATATCACTTATAAATGTTTATAATTACATGTTTTTAATTTTTCACTCATCAAAATATTTTGTNCGACCCAGACAACTTACTGGGGTTATATTCGTAAAAAATGTCTTCTGTTTTTTTCTTTGGTCACAGAACACTATACTGTAATGTCATAGTCCTTTTAGGTTAGATTTGCATTTGATTCAAGTTGGGGTCTAGTATTGGGGTTAAAACCAAGTTATGAGTTAGTTTTGGTAAAAATCCCTTCTTTCTTTCTTTCTTTCTTTCTTTCTTTCTTGGTTTTAAATTTTAATAGTTTTTAACTTTTAATCCTTAATGCTATATTGTTCATTTTCACATAATTTTGTGTTTTTTGGTTTATTACATATCTGGTCTTTTATCAAGTAAATCTCTATTTTGTAACAAGACTATTATCTTATATGGTGAAACATCATATTTAGTTAAATTTTGAGGATTTAATTGTGAACTTTGGTGTATGAAGGGAACCGTTGTCCCCCTGTATTTTTCCGTGGGGGATAATTAATATGTAACGTTTCTCCATAAAATCGTGTCGGTGTGAGCTTTGGTAGTAAATATAATTTAACTGATCACGTACCATCACCGTTTCTGATACAATTGCTATGCACAATGATTATATTGGTTCTCGATGAATATTAATAAAGTATGTCATTAGAGAAAGATCACGTAGCATCACCGTTGCGTTCTTTGGTTTTTACTCTGCCCCATACGATTCCCATGCACGAATGATGAAACGTCCCTTATTTTTATAGATTATTATTTTGGCAACTCAGTTACATTTTTGTTTGCTCCATCTCCCATGCATATACTTGGCCTTTATAAAGTTTTAACTAATAATTCTTCACGTATAAAGAATAGATCCTTAAATCAAATATATACTCTTAACCAATTCTAAGGTTTATACGAAAGAAATTATATTTTATTTTATTTTATTTCTAAATAAACTAATAATAAAATTTAACAGAATTCCGAAAGATGCAAATAGAACCATCGTCCGACACATAAAACGACTCAATGTAATGAATTATCATAAAATAAATAGAATTGCTACTGATTTTTTAAATTTTCTAAATGTAAATAAATTAATATCTAAATTAAATATGTACGTCATAAGTACCTCGTTTAATATCATATGATTCTTAGAAAGTTATAACGTCAATTTTAGATTTATTAAAATCTGTATAACCATTTTATAATTGGTTGAAACATTTTAAATATGTATTTTAGTTATACTTTTTATAAAAAAGTAGCTTTCGTAATCTTTGCGTTTTTAGTCATAATATTTTTTATATTATGAAACATAGGAAATATATGCCAATTTTATTTTGGTCAAAAGTATATGGCAAAAAATTTTTAAACTAACCAAGACAATTCCTGAGGAAGCTGAAACCAATCTGCTCCGAACAAAAAGAAGAAACTAACCTACGAACCTAGCCCATGGGCCTATTTACTCAACGAGCTCATTTATGTTAAAAGGCCTGACAACATCAACCCTTATAAAGCTGACCAGTCACTAATAGACTGAGCCCACGCACGTGTTGAGGAGGCGGGAAAACAAAGCTCATCGGCGCCGGAGAGACTGAGAGAGAGAGAGAGAGAGACAGAAACCTTCCGCTCGCTAATTCGCTGCCATCGTCATGGGTATCAAGGTCTGATGGGTTTTCCATGAATCGAAAGATTAACCTCAAAGTTTCAATTTTTATTTACGAATCCGATTTAAATGTGTAATCTTTTTTTTTAGGGTTTAACGAAGCTTTTAGCCGACAATGCGCCTAGCGCCATGAAAGAACAGAAATTCGAGAGCTACTTTGGTCGGAAAATAGCGGTTGATGCAAGCATGAGCATTTACCAGTTCCTTGTTCGTTTCCTTCTTTCTTTATTTCACATTAAAACATTTAAAGAGAGTACCTTTTTCTGTAGTAGTGTGATTCCTCCTGAGATTTGATTATGAGTGCAGATTGTGGTGGGGAGAACTGGGACTGAGATGCTCACCAATGAAGCTGGTGAAGTCACTAGGTTTAACTCTTTCCACATTTGTAGCCATTTGGATCCTACGGTCTAATGTATTTTTAGCTATTAGCAAGTGTTAATGCCGTGTCTCTGTTTTTGAACGTGTAGCCATTTGCAAGGGATGTTTAATCGAACCATTCGTCTTCTGGAAGCTGGAATTAAGCCTGTGTAAAACCTTCTTCTCCTACCTTCTTTTTTTTTTTTTTTTTTTACTTTCTTCTGTGGCTAGTGATTTGGCTCTTATACTACTTTTAGTTAAGTTTGTTCTGAATGTTTTTGCTACAGCTATGTTTTCGATGGAAAGCCCCCGGAGTTAAAGAAACAAGAACTAGCCAAACGGTATATATGTATTACTATCTCGGATGCTGCTCAAAATTATATGTTAATATGAGTTTATTAACTGTTGGTTTATCCATTCTACTCTTGGTTCAGTTACTCTAAGAGAGCTGATGCAACTGAAGATCTGAGTAGTGCAATTAAGGTTTGTCACTCTTACTTGTCTTTCGACTTAGCTTTGTTTTACTATTGAAAGAGCACAACTTTAGAAGCTATTTAATGCTCACAGGAAGGAAACAAGGAGGACATTGAGAAGTACAGCAAACGAACTGTGAAGGTAGTCTATTCTTATTTCCTCCTTTGAATCCTTAGATTCCTCAGTTTTTTAATAGCATCCAGTTCAAAGCAATTGAATCTACTACTCTTCTTAATCCATATGTAATATCCCTCTCTCCAGGTGACAAAACAACACAATGATGACTGCAAAAAACTCTTAAGACTCATGGGGGTCCCCGTTGTTGAGGTACTTATGTGTAGAATCCCCTAAGCCTAATTCTCTGCTATTAATTATGTTAAAATTAAAATGGCTAAAGTTTCGAACAAGAGACTGATGCGTTTTAACCATACAGGCCACATCCGAAGCAGAAGCGCAATGTGCTGCACTTTGCAAAGCAGGAAAGGTCTGTATTATTTTCTCTGTTTTTTTTAGGTGTTTTACTGACAGTTTAGAGGGAGACCGGTGTCTAAGTGGATGTTTTACAAGGTATATCAGCTCCAATGTTTTCTAGTGATATACTTCTATCTGTCTAGGTGTATGGTGTGGCTTCTGAAGATATGGACTCCTTAACTTTTGGAGCTCCTAAATTTCTTCGCCACCTGATGGATCCTAGCTCCAGAAAGATCCCTGTCATGGAATTTGACGTTGCCAAGGTTTCCCCCTCACACACTATCCTTTCTTCCACTTATTGAATGAGATAATTTCTGAAGTTGGGGTTTTGTATCAGATTTTAGAAGAGCTTCAACTTACCATGGATCAGTTCATCGATTTGTGCATATTGTCTGGATGTGACTATTGTGACAGCATCCGAGGTATCTTGAGATTTTTTTTTTAAATAATCAATTTCTATCTTTCAACTATGATGGAATAAATCAACATTTTATGTTTAATCTGTTAAAAGTAGAGCGCAGGTGGGGAACTAATATGCATTTTGTACCTCAGGTATCGGAGGGCAGACTGCCCTAAAGCTTATTCGCCAGCATGGATCTATTGAGTCTATTCTCGAAAATATAAACAAAGAAAGGTTTGACTCTATTTAACTATCAAATACTTTGATTGGTGATGACATATGGAACTTATGATATAAGAGGTCATACGAACCAACATAAGCGAATGTTATAACTTACAAATTTAGTGTAGCTGGTTGCACTTTACCTGTGCCTTATGCTGAAAATAGTTAGCTCCTCTATTCATTGCTATAACCACATATCTAAGAATCATATTTCTTTCAGTTGGTTGTCTATTCGAAACTAATCCATCGTATCGCCTTTTACCATTTTGGTATCTTATATAGGTATCAGATACCCGAGGAGTGGCCATATAATGAAGCTCGTAAACTCTTCAAAGAACCTGATGTCTTAACTGATGAAGAGCAGCTTGATATCAAGTGGACCTCTCCAGATGAAGAGGTCGAAACCTAGCTCTCCCCTTTCCTGCGCTACATAACCTTTAAATCTCTTACAGGACATTTTCTCAGTTACCTCTTGTTTTTCTCCTTTACCAGGGTATAGTTCAGTTTTTGGTGAATGAAAATGGATTCAACATTGATAGGGTAACCAAGGTATGTTACCATACTTTGTTCCGTGTTTCCATATATGTGCGATCATTCATTCTGACAAATATCGTGGTTTATCTAATCTTATTATTTAGGCGGTAGAGAAAATCAAATCTGCAAAGAACAAGTCATCACAAGGAAGGTTTGCACTTTTTGAACAAACTAGTTATAATTATAAGCTTGTCCATCTCCTTTCACTCATTTCTTTCTTAAACGCTTCACAGGCTGGAATCATTTTTCAAGCCAGTCGCTAGCTCATCCGTGCCTGCAAAGAGAAAGGTTTGTCTCTTACAATTTATTACTTCTTAAACTCCTCTATTTCTACTTGTACATGAATGTGTACGTCCTATCATCTTTGAAGTACAAAAGGAACACTCGTTAGTAAAATAATTGGTAATCCAGTTCTTGGTTCTTGAAACATTGTTTACCTTCATGCGTTCTGCCTGCATCTTGGTGATTATGAATTCATGTTACATGTTCATATACTATCCCGCCACATATTCTTAATAGATGTCCACAAGTGGATGTGCACATTATACACACGTTAGGTAAACTTTTGAATCCTAGTCGTCTCTGAGGTGATTCCTCAATGTACTGGATCACAGGGTGGTACCAAATGCTTGCTCGGGCAGTTTAAACCAGCTTTCATCAATAAAGTGTCTTCTCTGCACACTTTTGGATGTAACACGTCCATTAACATCGTTAGCCCTAGGATGTTCTCTCTATCCCGGGGTTCCAATCTTTCTGTTCGAATGGCTGGAGCTGGCATAGGCACAAGCATCTAAAATATCACGGTGCACTTTTAAAAACAATCTGCCATAGTTTCTATTTACCTCTGGAAACTATCTTCATTGACTATGTGCGGCCTTCAAATTCATGGGATCAATAAGACACTCTAGTTTGTGTGTGTACTTGTTTCTTTCTCGACATACATGGATCATTTGGTGTTTACGAACTCTTGTTTTACTTGGTAATAGGAAATCCCAGAGAGTAAAACTAAAGGAGCAGCAAATAAAAAAACCAAGGGAGGTGGTGGGAGGAAGAAGTAAATCACAGTCCCAGAGGCAGTATAAGTCAGTACGTTTTCTGCTGCAAAGATCTTGACAGAAGATCGAGAAACTGTGATTGGTTTTCCTATGTCTAAGTAGTCTGTTTGCTTCTTCGTTTTTTTTTGTCTTTACTCTGTTTCAGTATGTTTGTCTCTGTTTTCTTAGTGTTAGAAACTTATGGAGTTATGGTTTATGACTTTATGTGAATGTTTGATCATGAATTGTCTTTGGCAAGGAGAAAGATTGTGTTTGTGTACTGCTAATGTGATGTAAAAGCAAAGGATCTAATGATATTAAGACTTGGTGCTGATATCAAAGACTCATCATATGATACAAAAATATGAAACATGATAACATAATAGAAGTTTTGTATTGGCTACAAACTGAAGGCTTTTACATGTATGGAAAGAGGATTCAAACTATGGTGCAGCCGCCTCCGCTATTATAGGTACTAACTGTTACCATGTCACATGTATTGTAGTATGGAGGGCAAGGCTGAGGGTAAAACTGAGGGCAAGTCTTCCAACACACTGGCTTGGTCTCTTCTTTTTTGGGCTCTTCTTTTTTGGCCTCCGGAGGTTTTGGTGGTCCAATATTGACTACTACTGGCTTCTGTTTGATCTTCCTTAGCTTCTCTGCAACGCAGATCGGATCCATTGTGCCCACCACCGTAAGCAAGCTCTTCTCTTCATCTAGTACAACCTGATTAATACCTGTATTCAAACTTCTAATCTTTATAATTGCATCTCTCATATATCTGCAGATTTGGTAACATGTTTTGTTGTTTATAAAACATACCTTCTATCTCTGCAACAGCCTGCATGATTGCGTTTTTGCATTTCCCACAGTTGATGTCCACTTTCATCTCAACTTTCTGCTCACAACCGAAACAAACAAAACCTTTTGTGTCATGAGAAGAAAAATATCTAAATATTTGTTCATTTATAAGTAGTATAAGCCTGTTCTTACCTTAACCACCATGGTTTAGATTTTTGAAAAGAATATGTATTATGGAATCTAGAAATGAATAGAGGAGAGAAAAGTTAGAAACATATAAAGAGAGGGAGATGGATGAAGCAGAAGCAGTTTAGTTTTGTCTCTTATTGTTCTCATTTCTCATCATCTTCCTTTTTAATATAAGAATCGTCTTTGTTACAGTTTTGAAGAGCGACTTGGACTTGGACTAAGTCTTTTAATCCTAATCTTTAACTCACTGTTGCTACATACGTATCTCTCTATACGTATGTGTTACGTGTGTGTGCATATAATTATTATCATATGTACATTTTAAACTATAGTATTTCTTGGTAGCGTTTACTTGGTTGATATATATATAACATCCAAGAATGATTGTAGTCCCCAAGTCTTATCGATTTGCAATTGACCCTTTATTTTATATACTAATAATGTTGTGCACTTGACAATGACATTTTAACAGCCAGTATCTGTCGGCCTTTCTCAAGAATCCGGTTCGATATGGTCACAAATAAATCTTCTGAAAACTGGACCGTGATTCAGTAGATCTTCCCGGTTTGGTTATTAACGATCAGTTTGGTTATGTAAAAAACGAAATAAACAGCCAACTTCAGTTTACCTTTTTTACTAGGATAAGACCTACGCCTTGCGCGGGGTTAGATTAAAATAGAACAATTTAATCATATGGTTTTGACAAAAATTAGGATTATACATCGTAGTTGTGTTATATATGAATATATATATATATATATATATAAGATTTAAGATATTGTATATAATCTTTTTGTATTTACTGGAAGCCGAATGAATGTAATTTGGATTATGGATCCTACTTTTTTAGTTCAAGTCATTGGCCGATTTCGTTGCATATGTTGAAATTTAAGATAGAAAGTATGTTAAGTTTTTTACAAACTGATCTATGAAAAAGATGATATATTATCAAAAATAAAATTACCCTAATAATAAAATTTTGGAATGTAAGAATTTTAATTTCAAATATAAAATGCAAATCCAAACTATAATAACATATACCAATATATTGAATAAGCTAAACAATTTAAATAATCTAAATAATAAATTAAAGAAAAAGTTAAATATTTATTTAGTTCTTTAAATCTTAAAAATCAACTTTATCCACGAATATTGTTTCTGGTTTATATAGCAGAGTACATGAACTAATTTCAATACGACTTATATATATAATCAAAATTTAAATAATTTGGAATATATAATGGAAATCCAAATTATAATAATATACACCAACATATTGGATAAATTAAATATTTGATCAAATTACTTATGGGCCAACTTCCATATCAAATACATTGAAAGACTAAGTTTTTAAAAGATTATTGTCTAGGCCCAAATTAGTTTCATACTACATTTTCAGAAATAGGTTATATGACATTTGTTTTTGCGTTTAATCTGATGAACTCTACACACCTTATTCTCTTCCTCTCGATTTTTGTTGGTGATGTTTCCCAATTTCCATCGAAACTCTTACCGTCCTTTTGTTTAACAAAATCTACGTCCATAGATATTCAGTCAGATCAATTCATTGTTGCCTTGATCAACAGTGTTTTCATTGGCTACGCCAATCAAAAGTTCCAGGTTATGCTCTTGCAAAACAAATCTAGATATGAATCGGTTTTTTTCGTGATTGATCTGAATTTGATCCAAATCGTATATAATTTTCACAAAGCCATCTCCGTCGTCTCCAAGCCGTGATGCAATCGCTTCACCTCTAGTCGCGGGTACCATCTCTCACTGTCACGAATGGGATGAAAGCTCGCCGAAGAGCAGCAATGGGGATTTGTTGATTATTTCCAAAACAGGTCCCTAAACTTCTGGTTCTTTACAGCAATTGCAAACAATTCAGAATTCCTCTGGTTTATTTTTTTTGGTTAAAACTCTGGTTTACTTCTTAAGCACAAAAAAAGTTTGTATGACAATTAGAGTTATATAATACTTGACATGAAGGTTAATTGGATTCTAATTCGGACTTGCCTTCTTCAAGGTGCTTTCAGGTATCTTTGTAGTAGCCAGTTTCTGAGTGAGTTTAAACTGGACAACGATGGCTTCTTCATCAGAAGTTTGGGATTCTTCTCCAGATGAACCGGACTAATCTTTTTCGATTGAAAATTCTGGAATCAATTTCATAGGACATGCCCTTAGGTAGTCTGCTCGTCTACTAATCAGGTTAGAATGAACTATATATATTCTTTTGTTTTGGCTATTAAACACAAACCAGAAATAGTACCGGAATATAGCAAAAATCTTTCATATTGAATGTAATAGGTAGATAGAATATGACATTAAGCTTAAGTAAAAACCCAACAAAGATAGAAAAACAATAATAATAACTTAAAGCAAAAATTTGTAAACGAAGGCGAAGGAAACATGAAACACCATAGGTCCTCCTCCTCTCTTTACATGGTTCTTGCAAGGCATCAATAAGCATTTGCTGGAATCATGCAAAGAATGATGAGATTTATTCAACACACAATAACAGCTTATAATGATAGAAACTAATCTCGTCTTCTCTTAAAATTGATATGTTCTTATAGCTGTCTAAAAGATTCAATCTCTGGTATGTTGGGTTCGAATTCAATCTTTGAACATCCTTCAATGTTCTTAATCGATGTTAGCTGACCTAAGGAAAAAAATGTTTTAACATAAGAACTTTTAAACATAAGAAGACATTAAACTCTTAATCCTTTAAATATTTTATACCTTCAACCCTTTCAATTTGCCAAAAACTCAGAACACACAATACAACATGTGCTCTTGTAGAATTCCGATAAGCATTTATCTGAAGGGCATTACTTCCATAAGCAACACACTTTGGATATTTATACCTGTCAGGTTATTAGAATAACAATTAAAAATATAGTACGCATAAGTAATTGAAAATGCTAAACTAAAGATACTGTTTGACGTACCCTGGACTTACAAGGCTAAAAACTATTTTAGGTTTCATTGCCCCTCCAGGCTGTCCAACATGTTCTAGTTCGCCCACAACAACCATAGCTCCATACACGTCTATTGGATATAGTTAAGAGCATGTGAGTTTGGAAAAGCAAATGAAAAAAATGTTAGTACCAACTCGTAGAACTAGGGGTGGGCGTTCGGGTTCGGGTCGGGTATTTCGGGTTTTCGGGTATTTCGGTATTGGGGTTTAGGACCCGTTCGGGTAATTTTACATATCGGGTCGGGTTCGGATATTTTTAGTTCGGGTTCGGTTATTTCGGGTCGGGTTCGGATATTTAGATTTTGAAAAAAAAATTCAAATTCTTCATTACTTAAGTTTCATGTATTTAAAAATTTAACTATCAACGTAACTTTTGTTA
Source organism: Eruca vesicaria subsp. sativa (assembly GCA_932364175.1). Lineage (NCBI taxonomy): Eukaryota > Viridiplantae > Streptophyta > Magnoliopsida > Brassicales > Brassicaceae > Eruca > Eruca vesicaria. The sequence goes on from CAKOAT010319711.1 coordinate 15,852, forward strand.
AATGTTTAATAAGTTGGACGATTAATAAGTTTGAAAATAAATTATTGAAAATAAAAATCATTATTTTGGTTGCTATTTTCGAATTTTGGATGCAAATTTTGTTAAAATATGAAATAAGAAGCTTAATATGCATTTTAAATGAGTAACAAATCAATTTTTTACAATTATATTTATATTATCTGATCTTAAACTATATATAACATTAATATATATATTTTTAATAAAATGAGACAAATAAACTAGGAATAAATAGGTATATATATATATATATGTTTGGTTATCTTCGGATACCCATTCGGGTTCGGGTATTATCCATTCGTGTTCGGATATCCAAACTCTCCTAACTCAATACCCGTTCGGATATTTTGCTACTTCGGTTCGGATTTCGGTTCGGATATTTCGGGTCGGGTTCGGGTACGAGTTCGGGTATCGGGTAAAGTGCCCACCCCTACGTAGAACCATCGAAATTGCACAGAAAGTTACATAATAAAATCATCCGTAGAAGTATTTACCTTAAGATCACACAGAACCATCTCAATGGTTTCACCTCCAGCAGCTGAATACTGTTTCCACAACCGAATCACTTTCACCTTGATCTTCCACATGGTCTTGAATGGTTTGACATCAGCGACAGCATTGACAGACATTATAGAAAGGTTATGTATTTCTTTGAGATTTTCTTTGTGTGTAAGATGATGTAATTGGTTTGATTGTAGGTACAACTTATATAAAAACTCTCTCTCTAGGTTAACGTGTTCTCAAAGCCACACATTAACTTCTTTGGTTTTCTTGGTGGTGAAGTTGCGTGTTAGTAAATAAAAAGTTTACTATTTTTTAAACCAATTAACTTGATGGGAAACTGAGAATATAATCGAAATAATATATATGCCATATAACATAAACCAAAAACAATTACTTCCTTTCTTGAACTAAACTTTCTGTAAGAATGGGATCTTGTTAGTTTTCTGTTTATTAAATACACAGATTTGAGCTCATAATTATCTCATTTATTACATATATCCACTATATATCCCCTAATATTACATTAAACATTTAGCCAAACTTAACCAACTTTCAATTCCAATTATAATCGGATCATTGTTCTAGGTTTGGTTGTACGCAATCCATTAAACCATGTCTATTCAATTGAAGAAAATTGTAAGCTCTTGTTCATGTTAGATGTTTCATATACACACACCAATGGATACCCATGAAGCTGGATACAACATACAATCACACCTTACAATGCTGAAACGTGAACCCATCTATGTGATTCCTGATAATAACGTGGTTAATCATATGAATACCTTACTCAAATGAACCCATCTCTGTGATTGCTGATAATAACGTTACAATGCTGAAACACCTTACAATCACACCTTATTCATGATTGCTGATAAGAACGTGGTTACTCAAATTAATACACTAAAACAGTTATCTTGAACCGAAGATGGTAACATAGAGAACCAAAGAAACATAGTTTATCTTCTGGCGAAACCATTTTTATAGCACCACTTCATCCTCTATCTTTCAAATTTTATGATTGTAACTGGTTCGGCAAGATACCACGATATCAATTCGAAACAATATAGTTAAGCCTCATTGTTACAGCAACATGAAATCCTTTGTTTATGATGTTTCATGTTTAAACTGAAAGGAGATTTTTTAGCACGAGAAAGAATCATAAACAACATGTCATGTTTCATGTTTTTCGTTTGAATTCGAAATATACATCGACAATATAAAACGTAACGTTTATAGGGAAGGTTTAATGCGACCTCATTTACTCTAGCGATTTATATTTTTTAACTATAGTTTATATAAGAGCCTCTACAATTCTTTTAAATCCAATTTAGAAGGCATACAACACTTGCCACATAGCATGGACTTTTTTTAATTCTTACAAAATTGAGGTTATAACTTCTTAAAAGATCATCAAATAATATATAGGAGATTTCTTGTATGCAACTAATCATTTGAGTTTGGTGACTTGGAACTTTAGACAATTACCAGGAAGATCAGTTATTTTAGGTGAGTTTCCTCGTACGGTACTAACTACATAACCTATTAGTTAAGATGTTAGATCAGATGTCTCTGTACTCCAATAAACAACCATGTTAATCACAACCGCCCTAGATATTTAACTAACAATTAAACCCTAAAACCTATCTTGTCTAAATTAAGTCCTAACCCCACCTTTCACAATTTGCCTAATAAAAAACCTTTAAACTCTTTCAATATTTTATAAGAAGACGCAATTTGAAAGCTTCTCTAATCGTTAATTTACTCTTTAATTATAAAATTCTTTAAGAAGAAACTCTTTTTTTAGAAAAAAAAAAACATAATGGCGTCTATTGCGACCAGTCTCCTTGTTGTTGTTACCATGTTGGTCTTAGCCGTGGCCGTAGCTTCAGAATCCAACATGCTTCAAGATGTTTGTGTTGCTGATTTGTCCAATGGTATATGCATACTTCAGTAGTATATTGTGTTCGAATTAGTCTTATATTTTGAAAAGTCTCGAGACAATTACGTTTCAGTATATTTCTTTATTAAACGTTAGAATATAAAACGAGCCATTATTTTAGTGTTTCACTTTCCACAGCATATTAGAAAATTCCTAGCTATATCATTAAGTTGTATCCCCTTGAAATCAATCGTCATAACTTGAACGAGATTAAATGGTGGTTCTTCTTCTCATTTTATGTTAATATCTTCTTGAATAATTTCGAAAATTCCATCCCATGCACTGAATCTTGCGGGTCACCATTTGATTTTCCGACCATCTAACTAAGTTGTGATTTTCATAAGAAGTTACATAGGAATTGAGATGGGATTTCTAAAGTTGATGCTTGGTTAGCTAGTTGTTATTATAGCACATCTTGAAGAGCTTCCTAAAACTTGTATATTGATTCACTTAAAATAATACATTTGTTTATTATTAGAAATTAGTTATTTCTCAACGCTTTTGAAATCAATATAGTTTAAGAAGTTCGTTTGTAAATGAGACATAATGAATTAAATAATTGAAGCAAAGGTAGGTGTGGAAACATAGGATTGGATCTTCAAAAATTATATTCCAACAATATGATTTTATTATCAAAATTATTACATAATTCCTTTCTGATTTTTAAAATCTTTTGATTTGGTAAGAGCTTCTTTATAAAAATAGATCCTACTTTTTAAGTTCTAAACATTTTCTATTTCCATTTTGTGACAAATAAAGCGGTCAAGGTCAACGGATACACATGCAAGGACTCAACACAAATAACACCCGAACACTTCTACTTCCAAGGCTTATCCTCCTTCGCAGCCACCTCAAACACCACCACCGGGGCCGTCGTAACCGGAGCCACCGTGGAGAAGCTACCAGGACTCAACACTCTAGGTCTCTCCATCTCCCGCATTGACTACGCACCAAACGGCCTAAACCCACCTCACATTCACCCACGTGCCTCCGAGATCATCTTTGTCCTAGAAGGTCAGCTCTACGTAGGCTTTGTAACAACAGCTGGAAAACTCGTGGCTAAGTACATTAACAAAGGAGAAGTCTTCGTTTTCCCTAAAGGACTTCTCCATTTCCAGAAGAACATTGCTAAGGCGGCTCCAGCTTCTGTAATAGCAGCTTTTGATAGCCAGTTGCCTGGAACACAGTCACTTCTGTCCTCTCTCTTTGGAGCTCTCCCTGAAGACATTCTAGTTAAGTCATTCCAATTCAGACCCAAACAAGTTAAGAGGATCAAGTTCAGATACCAACCCAAGAAATGAGAAACATCATTTTTTTTTTCTTTTTTTGTTGTCTCAACTGTAAACACTAAGAGCTTAAACTGAAGGCAAAGAATGTTTCACTTGTCTGAACAAAGATTTCATAAAATGGGAAAAGTCAATAAAGATTTTTTTTTTCTGTTTTAGTAATTTTCTTTTGTCTTCTGTGCATCTGTTCTTCAATTAGGTGACAATGGCTGGTGTGGCCTTCCATCTGGAATTGAGAACAAGACAATGGGTTTAGAAGGCTTGACAAATGGTACATCACATCTGTAGTAGCCTTTCCTCTCAAGCTGAATCACATCTCCACGCTGTAGATTCCTCATATTAGAATCTCCAAGTGCCAATGTTTCCTTCTTGGTGTACGGATTCGCAATAGTATCAACATCGTCATTTTTTTCCACCTGTGTTTGCAGCAAACGAGAAAAGGAGGAGGAAGAAGAAGATGATATCAGTGAATCTGGGAGAGAAAAACATTTAAGAAATTAACAGACATCAACCGCTTCTTACCTTCTTCTCCTTGATTATGTAATCAAACTCTGTTAATATGAGCTTGACCAATTCATTAGTCTCTGGAAGCCATGTGAGCTTCAGCTTTGTAGTCTTCACAGACCCTTGGAGGTTAAGAACACCAGATAACGCAGTCACACGACCATCCTCGTCCTTTGTAATCTCCTTTACAATGGCGTTTCCCCAATCCATCAAAGTGACTTCCTCATTAACAGAGATGACACTCGCATCAGCTTCCTCGATCCAAATGCTCTTGGTGAAA
>CAKOAT010319822.1:0-19713 GCA_932364175.1 Eruca vesicaria subsp. sativa
GCAATTCTTTTTGTACCAGTTCAACGCAGATTCGGAATAAGAACCTCTTTGCTCTCTGTTTTCGTTTATTCTCATTTAAATTCTAAGTATTTTCGTCATCTTATTTTCGTTGTGCGGTTCTCGCAGATAGCCGGTTCCTCTGGAAACTTAGGGTTTTCCCGAAGTTTCCTTTTTTACGATTTATTTGACAGTAGGGTGATATCGACTCCCACACCGATATGCTTGTCCACACATATGAGGGGCTGCTAGCATTGATTTGATGCAAGGGCGTACTCAATCTGTAATACCGGCTTCTCAATAGGTGAGCAACCAGAGAGTCCGGGTTCTGTACCAGTCTCCATTATTGCTTTGCTAATAACGCAAGGTTAAACTCATGAATCATCCTAAAGCCAATTCCGCCTTCTTCTCTAGGTAAGCATAATTTGTCCCATGTTGACCAGTGAATACCCCTTTTGGCGGATTTGAGCTCCACCAGAACTGTGCAATGGCACTAGCTAGATTCTCACAAATCTCCAATGGGAGAAGGAAGCAAGACATTAAATACGTCGGAAGAGCAAGCAGGATTGATTTTATCATAACTTCTTTCCCGCCTTTAGAAAGCCATCTCCCGGTCCATCCATTCACTCTATTTCTCAACTTATCCTTAAGGAAAGAAAAGAGCTTACATTTGGACCCAATGATATCGTCTGGTATACCTAAATATGACCCCATTCCTCCTTCATTTTGGATCCTAAGTGTGTATTTGATCTCTTGTCTCACATCTTGGCCGATTCTTTTACCAAAGAATAAAGAAGACTTATCAAAATTAATGAATTTTCTTGAGGCTTGTCCATATACCTTGACCACTTTCATTACTTCTTCACATTCACGGGGCACCGCCTTACAGAAAAATAGACTATCATCAGCAAAGAAAAGGTGAGATACCGAGGGACACGCATGCGTGATGCGCATCCCTTTTATCTTTCCTTGATTCTCTGCGTGATTTAGAAGGCTAACGAGCGCTTCCGTGCACAGAATAAAAATGAAAGGGGACAGAGGATCCCCTTGTCGTAGACCTCTCTCTGGGACAATATTCCCTCTTGGCTGTCCATTCATGAGGACCTTGTACTTTACTGAAGTTACACATCTCATTATCATAGTTATCCATACTTCAGAAAAGCCCATCTTTCTCATGGTGGCCTCAAGGAAGGACCATTCCATCCTATCATATGCCTTGCTCATATCTGTTTTGATAGTCATCCTCTTGTTTCGGCCACTCGGTTTTGTTCTTAGCGCGTGGAACAACTCCTGAGCTATCATAATGTTATCAGATATCTGTCTCCCAGCAACAAAGGCTGACTGGGTCTCTGAGATCCTGTCTGGTAGAAACTTCTTTAATCTCTGGCATAAGACCTTAGAGATAATCTTGTAGCTAACATTGCATAAGCTGATCGGACGTAACTGACTCATCTGATTTGGTTTTTCCACTTTTGGAATGAGACATATGTTGGTATCATTTAGTCCAGGTGGCACCGTTCCCTCAAATAGAAACTGATTAACCACAAGAGTTAAAACATCCTTTACAATATCCCAGAATTTCTGGTAAAACAGCGCCGTCATTCCATCTGGTCCTAGAGCTTTCTCTGGGTGCATCACGAAAAGAGCCAGTTTAACCTCCCATTCAGTGACCGGGGCTGTTAAAGTCGCATTATCTGTTGAGGTAATTGTTGATGATACTTCAGAGAGCGCCTCCTCTATTGCCTCAGGATTTGATGATTGAAAGATGTGTCTGAAGTAATTTGTAGCAATGGCTATCAATCCTTCCTCATCCTCCACAACATTTCCCTCTTCATCCAGTTACTGAGTAATCTTTTTCCTTGCTCTCCTTTGCTTCGTGAGGGCGTGAAATAATTTAGTATTGCTATCCCCTTCTCTCAGCCAGAAAATCCTACACTTCTGCTTCCAGAACATCTCCTCCGCCTTAAAAACGTCGGATAGTTCCTTAATAGCAGCCACAACCTCCTCAGTAGTGGCATCATCATTTGAAGATAAGCGATCTACCTTTTCCTTGAGTTCCTCCACTGTTTTCTCTGAGTTCAGATTATGCTGCTTTTTCCACTCACTTAATGCTCACCGGCAACTGGCAATATGCTCCATTATACTTGTGTTTGGTGGAGATCCGGTGACTTCCATCCCTCAAGTATAATTTGCCTGAGCTCATCGTTATCCAACCATCTCTTATCAAATTTGAAGTTTCTTGTTCTCCTAGGTTTCTCTTTTAAAATATCAACTAGTATCAGACGATGATCTGATCCCCAGAATCTCATATACTTAACTTTGGAATGAGGAAATTTCTCGATTTTAATATTTTTAATATATAAAAAATTAAGTTTCATAAAAAATAATTATATATTTGAAGGAATAGTATTTGGTCTAGATGATTAAGTGATTTTTCTCCAAATTTATACAGATAGGAAAATTCACAGTTAACCAAAAACAGCTACAAAACAATTCTACCACACCATAGGAAAGACATGAGCAAATAATTTCTATAAAATTACGGGATGTATTAAATTTGAAGTGACTTGGAATGATTCGATTTTAATGAATTTTTAAATTAATTTAAGTAAATTTAAAAATTGTATATGATTTTTATTAAATCACTCTAGAATTTTATCTAAAATCATAAGATCAAGAATTTTATTTTTTTTATTTAAAAAAAAATCCACTTAAATACTCTAAAAACACTTGAGTCACTATAAAATTTATAACTTAATTTTCTAATAATAGTAGATTTCAGAATACTTTACAAAATGACAAACTCAATATCCAAGATTTTAAAGTGATTTTTCAAATTTTTGTAGTAGATTGGTCATTTTAATACAAATCTTCTATCCTACATGAAATTCTATTTTTGGGTGAAATACAAGATTTTTCTGACATGTGAATATAGTATTAACCCACGTAAATGTTATGCGGAAACCTCAGATTCGAGATGAATCCAAGCTGATACTAGAGCTTACGCAACCGTCTTCTTTACTTACGAGATCTTCTTGAGCTAAGAATCAAGAACAACTAAGAAAGATACACATAGAAGATTTGTTTACCCATGGTATCACTCTGATGTGGAGTACTAATCCCTGGGGTCAGACTCAGCCTAGAAAATCCACTAGCAATCTCAAACCGAGATGGTGAAGAACAATCGGAGCTCCTCTCTCTCTCTCTCTCTCTCTCTCTCTCTCTCTCTCTCTCTCTCTCTCTCTCTCTCTCTCTCTCAAGTCCTATTAGCTAACATATCTTCTATCTCTTGCTCTCATCTTTTTATAAACCAAGGACTTAAAACGCTTACCCATGAAACCAATTAAAGCTAAAGCGGTTCAACACATAACCAGCCTAACCAACCTAACTAACTCCTAACTATTCGAGAAAACAGACTAACAAAAGAGCTATACAAACCAAGAACAGATCACTCACCAACATACTCCTCCTTGAGCTAAGCCTGGTCTTGTTCATGCTTTAACTCTTCTAGTACAATTTAACTGCCTTCCAATGAATCTCTCCTGGCCTGCTCATGAATCGACTAACCAGTCCTGTTGCATAAGCAATGTCAGGTCTCGAACCTATCATCGCATACATGATGCTACCAACTGCTGGCAAGTACACAACCACATCAGTATCAATGCTCTCTTCATGTTCTTTTAATGCAGACAACTTAAAATGAGCTCTCATAGGTGTTAACGAGCTCTTAGCACCATCCATTCTGAAATTTGAGACCACCTTCTTGATATACCCTGACTGAGACAACCTCAAACACCCTTGCTTCTGTCTCTGTAGATATCCATTCCCAGGATCCTACGAGCTGGACCTAAATCTTTTAACTCAAAATCTGATTCCAACTGCTCCTTAAGCTTCTTAATATCTGTCATCTCCTTAGCTACCAATAGCATATCATCGACGTATAACAAAAGATAGAATAAGCTTCCATAAGAACCTTCTGTAGTGTAGACACAAGCTCACTTTTACTTCTCCTATAACCATGCAGAATCATAAACTCATCGAAGCGCTTATTCCACTGACGTGGTGATTGCTTAAGACCATACAACGATTTCTTCAACAGATACACATGATCTGGCTTTGACTTATCTTCATAACCCTCAGGTTTTCCATGAAGAGATCCTCCTCTAAGTTTCCATGCAAAAATGCCGTCTTCACGTTCATTTGTTCTAGCTCCAAATCCAAGTTCACCACAAGTGACAGCAGCGTTCGAATTCAAACATGCTTAACTACTGGAGCAAAGACCTCATGGTAATATATCCCTTCCTTATGTGTAAATCCTCAAGCTACTAGTCGTGACTTGTATCTCTTAGGTTCTTCTTCTGTAATTTTTGACTTGATCTTGTAAAGCCTTTTACAGCTTATGAGTTTTCTATCCTTGGGTCTTCTCACCATAACCCAAGTAGCGTTCTTGATTAGAGAATCCATCTCATCATCTGTTGATGCACTCTATTTGTCCCATTCTTTACTTGCCTTAGCTTCTGTGTAATCCTTTGGCTCGTCTATGTTCATGATTTCGAACATAGATAGGGCAAATGCGACCTCAGAACAGTTGTAGTCGTTAAACTTCACGGGAGGAACGACTGTTCTTCGAGGTGTATCTCTGGCCAATTGATAGTTGGTCAGACCAGATCTAGCCTGCTCTTTATCATCCTGATAAGAATTCTTAAACTCATCTTCATCAACCAATCTAGGAGTAGCTCCTCCTTGACTTGATCTGGCTTCACCTTCTTTGATAGGTATCTTCATCTGTGGCTTATTTGTTTCAGTGTTATCATTTTGATCAACAACTCCTTCTTTGATGCCCTTTGGTATGTCATTGAAGATAATATCTTCACAGAAATTGACGTTCCTGCTAACCACACACTTCTCACCATCTAGATGCCAAATCTTATAGCCTTTTTGTATCTGGAGGGTAACCGATTATAAGGACGCCTTTTACTGCTCTAGGTTTTAACTTCCCATGGTCAATGTGAACATACGCCACAGAACCAAACTGCCTCATATGTTTGTACCCCGGTTTCTTTCCAAGCCATATTTCTTCCGGAACTTAAAACCAATTGCAGAAGATGGAGAACGGTTGATGATGTACACTGAGAAAGCAGCACCTCTGACCAGAAGTCTTCACTGAGACCAGATTCATTTAGCAGACATTGAACCTTTTCCATTATTGTGCGATTCATTCTTTCTGCCACTTCTTTCTGATGCGGAGTATAGCACAAGTTATATGCCTCTTTATGCCATTTTCCTGCAAAACTCATCAAACACATGGTTGCAAAATTCTAGACCGTTATCGGTCCTAAGAAATTTTACTTTCTTATCTACCTGGTTCTCAACAAGAAATTTCCGTATGCTAAATCTAGCAAAAGTGATCATCTATAATAGATACAAAAATATATGTTACCTGACAACAAGGGAAGAACATTTTGAGAGCCCCAAAGATCTGCATGAATATACTCTAACACATTAGTAGTATCATGCTTACTGGTACCAAAACTTACCTTTTTGGACTTTCCCATTACACAGTGCTCGCAAAAGAACTCAGCTCCAACGTCTTTCTTGGTTAGAACTCCTTGCAGATCCTTGGGGTTCTGTAACTCATGTGGTCTAATCGACTATGCCAACCAGGTGTCTTTTAACCTGAGACCCTCGGAGTTACAGACCTCTGGATAAACTGTTTCACCATCTAAATGTAGAGGCCATTCCTTAGAATTTTCTGCAATGCAAGCTTTGAATTCATTGTGAAGACAATCTTGCCTCCTCCTCCACTGTGCTTGAAACCCAACTTGTCAAGCGTTCCTGTAGAAATTAGATTCCTTCACAATGATGGAACATATCTCACATTCTATAACAGCTTCTGAGAGCCACCATGATTATCTATTCTCATAGTACCAACTCCATGAGTTTCCACAGCATGAAAATCTCCTAGCAGGACCTTGGTTGATTTTATCTCACTGAAGTTAATGAACCAATCACGACGGCATGTCATATGATTAGTACATCCTGAATTAATGACCATGTTCTCACTTGCTTCATCTCCAGTGGTCATTAGAGCATCGTGTGGCTCTAATTGAGTGATGGCAACAGCTGCTTCCCCATCGCTTTCTTGTTCCATTCTCTCCTTCCTTGCATAACAGTCTGCTTTGACATGGCCCTCTTTCTTGCAATACCTGCAGGTGATTTTCCTGGTCTTCGACTTGCTCCTGCCTCTGCTCCCTCGGGAGTCACAAGTTTCACATCTGCTTTGCCTACCTCGGTCAGAGGTATAGAGAGCCATAGCATTTCCTAATATTTTTAGAGTATGTGATTAGGTAGATGAGAGAATGAGATGGGCAAGGGAAATTTAATGGAAAATCATGATGAACAAGAGAGAGAGTAGAGAGATAATGAACTAATCTGCTTAATTTTATTTCTCTGATTGAGTTTACAATATAAAGAAGAGATTACAAGAGTTTAGGCGTGTGAAGTCAAAGGAGGAGCCTCTTTCATTTTAATCCGACCAATACTGTGAACCGCATGTGTGAAGCAAAAGGCATCTTGGACTAGATCCTTCCCACTTGTCTATCCAGATGTGCCAGCCTGTCACGGCTCTTCCCTTATCTTTAAACGGTCAGAAACACTCCAAGGTAAGTGATAAAGTCACTATCGGTAACACTTGTTTTACCTGGCATGTACTGCCTGAACGGCCTGTACGGACCTGTACAGACTGGTCGATCCAAAACCATTCTCCTCCAAATGTCTTCAACAGTTCATCCCTGATCCCATACACTCACACATCTTCTTCTCTTAATTGTTTAACTCATTTCAACACTCCCCCTCAAGCTTGATCATGTGGAACAAGTCAAGCTTGGAATGCTATGTGATCTTCCTCATTAAAAACCTTATCAAGGAAAACCCTTTTTGGGATAAAACCTCAACAAGGAAATGAGTAAAGACCCATAGTGAAAGGACTAGCTTATTTGAGTTAAGTCAATGATTCCTAACCTGATATGTATGGACTCCATTGTTTTTTGTCTTGCAGCATTGGTAAACACATCCGCTAACGGATCTTCACTTCTTGTATAGCATGGAAGGATGACACCAAGAACTATCATCTGCCTCACCTTATGGCAATCAACCTCAATGTGCTTGGTTCTCTCATGGAACACTGAGTTGGTAGCAATATGTATGGCCGCTTGATTGTCAAAATGCATGGTCATTGGAGTTGTTTGCTCAATCTCTAGATGCTTCAAGATCCCCTTGATCCATACCAACTCATTTGTAAGCTTTAGCATTTCCCGGTACTCAGCTTCTGCACTTGAACAATAGACCACTTTTTGTTTCATACTCTTCCAAGTAACTAGATTTCCACCAAAGAAGGTGCAATACACGGTTGTGGATCTTCTATCAGCCCTATCTCCTGCCCAATCCGCATCACAGTATCCCACTATCTCAGTTCTTCCATTGTACCCCATCCATACACTAAGGCCATAGGTTCCATTCAGATACATCAGTACTCTTTCCACCATGCGCCAATGATGTTCCTTTGGGACTTGCATAGGTTGAATCATCTGATTCACAGCAAAGCAAATATCAGGCCGTGTAATGGTGAGATGATTAACTTACCCACTAGTTTCCCATAAAGCTTTGGATCATTAAATGGTTTGATGTCTTCAATCTCCCCCTTACATGGAATCTTATACCCATCTTCCATAGGCATCTTGGCAGTCTTACCTCCATAAGCACATGCATCCTTCAAAAGATTGTGTATATTTCCTTTGAAAAATGAACAAGCCTTCATTGGATCTACATAACTCAAATCCTTTGTAGCTTGAATCCCAGCCTTATCACTACCTGTTATGATGATATCATCAACATAAACCAGTAGACAAATGATACCTGAGGGAGTAGTAAGCGTGAAGAGAGTGTGGTCCAGTTCTGACTTCTTGAACCCTCGCCCATTTAAGGTAGTGCTCAACTTTTTGTACCAAGCTCTAGGCAACTGTTTTAGACCATAGATGGCCATCTTAAGTCTCAACACATTTCCAGGCTTCATAAGACTTTCAAGGTCTGGTGGAGTGTACATGTATACTTCATCCTCTAGCTCCCTTTGTATGAAGGCATTCTTCACATCCATTTGCCACAAATCTCATCCAAGATTGGTTGCAACAGACAACACAGTTCGAATGGTATGGAGTTTAACAACTGGTGCAAAGGTATCAATGTAATCCTCTCCATAAGTTTGAGTATACCCTCTAGCCACAAGTCTGGTCTTCTTCCTCTCTATCTTCCCATTTGGTAAATACTTGATGGTAAATATCTATCTACTGGTTACAGCATTCTTTCCCTTAGGTAGCTCACTTTCATACCATGTCGTTTTTCTTATCATTGCATCAGCCTCAGCACCAACATAATCTCTCTATTCTTTGTCTTCCATAGCCTCCTCATAAGACCGTGGTATGTAACTTTCATCTAGGCTGGCCATAAATGCCTGGTGTGCTTCAGGGAACTCAGCAAAAGACCACACAGCTTGACTAGGATGTGCCACTGCTTGAGCATTGTAGTAAACCTTGGTGTTAACCCAGTTAGAAGGTGGCTTCCTTATTCTGGTGCTTCTCCTCAAGGGAACTTCAAATGTCTCTCCCTGACCTTCATCTTCAGGTTCTTATTCTTGACCTTGAGTCTCTTGTTCTTGATCAACCTGACTATCAACTCGACCTCGACCATTACCACTGTCCTCTTTATCATGTATCTCACCCTGATCAGGACCATTAGAGCTTGTATCTTCCCTTTCTTTATTCTCATTTCCCCCTTCCTGGTCAAGGTGGGATGGTTCTTCTTCTTCATGAGTTTTGTGCATCTCTTGCCTCTTCTGATCTTGGTTCATGTAATTCGAAGACCCTCCATAATGATCTTAAGGCTGGTTGCCTTGTCAGATCTTTGAGATAAATCTTTCAGATCATCCCAACTCTTTTCTTCATAGTACCCTCTTGACTCAACAAACTTCACATCACGTACAATAGCTCTCCTTGTCTTTGGATCAAAGAACTTGTACCCTTTTTATGTTTTAGAATATTTCACAAACATAGCTCTGGTGCTCTAAGGTTCCAGCGTATTTCGCATTTCACCAGGTACAAGAACAAAGAACATGCATCCAAAGACCCGTATATGGTTGAGGGATGGCTTGGTCTGGTTCATTACCTCAAATAGAGCCTTGTCTTCTAGGATCCTTGTAGGATTCCTATTGATCAGGTAACAAGCTGCCATAACCGCATCACTCAGAATCTCTTTGGCACATTGCTTTGGAACGTCATCAACCTAGCCACTTCCATTAGATGTATGTTCTTCCTCTCAGAAACCCAATTTTGATGAGGTGTGTATGGACAACTCGTTTGATTCAGTATCCCATGATGAGCTAGATGTTGCTTGAATGTATGGCTTGTGTATTCTCCACCATTATCTGATCTGAAAACCTTAAGCTTGGCATTGAATTGGTTAGAGATGTAAGCTTGAAAATTCTTAAATGCATAAAGAACCCTATCTTTAGTTTGAATGAGTGTTATCCAGGTGTATTTAGATTTTTCATCAATGAAAGTCACAAAGTATTTATAACTATCCCTCGACAAGCAAGGAGCAGTCCATACATCAGAGTGAACAAGATCAAAGCATTTATCCTAAATGGTACTAGATTTTTGAAAAACAGTCTTACAATGTTTACCCAAAATACATGCCTCACACTCATTATTTTTAAACATGACACCTGGTAACATTGTACTTACAGCTTTAACATGGAGATTGCCTAGTCTAACATGCCATAATGCATCCTTATTCAACTCAAAAATAAAACTAAACAAGTAACTAGCATCTAGGACAGAGTCTAAATCTTCAAGCATGTAAAGTTCTCTCTTGGTAACTCCTCTCCCAATCAGCTTATTGCTTTTAATATCCTGAAACTTCACATCATTAGGGCTAAAAATAACATTGCAATTGAGATCAGTAGCAGATTTTTTCACAGATAATATATTAGATGTAAAATCAGGCATATAAAAAGCTTCAGACTCTTTAGCAAATAAGTTCAGTTTTCCTATTTCTTTTATTTCTATCGTATCACAATTAGAAATTTTAACATGACCATTTCTACTTCTTTTATAAGATGGTGATCACTTATCATGTGGTGTGATGCTCCTGAATCTACTACCAGTGGCCGGTTTTCATTATGGCAACAAAGGTTCTAGGCGATCTTAAACTAGCAACAAGTGAACTAATTAAGTTTGTATCCTTAATATGATCAAGAGCCCTAGGCATTTTATAAGCAGCAAGTGAATAACCAAGGGTGTTTCCGAGTGCATTACCATTCTCTTTGAGTGTCTTGATCAAGAAATCAATATCTGACCTTCGGATAATCTCATGGGCCAGCCCCTTCCCAGAGTGTGTTGAGTAGCTAAGGCCTTGGCATCGCCTTCACCTTTTCTTGTACCAGCTCCAGATGAACCGGCCTCACTTCCTTCAGCTGTAAGGTTAGCCCTTGCCTAATTCTCCTTCAGGAAGTTGGCCGGCTTCAAGTGTGGATGGAGAATCCAGCATTGGCTCCTCTTATGGTCCAGTTTCTTGCAATGGTTGCAAGTTCCTCTGAATCTTCCATCCTCTCCATACCTCCTTTCCTCCGACCTATACATAGGCTTGTTAGCTTGTATGGTCTCCACATTTTTTGCCAAAGACAGCTCGCCCTTTCCACCAAACAACCCGTGTGAACCCTCTTCCTTTTGGATCTGGGCACACACCTTTTCAAAGGATGGTAACTTAGATGATCTTGAGATGTGCTTGATCAGGTCATTGTACCCTGGAGATAGTGTAACAATCAAGCCAAATACTTGGTCTTGTTCACGCCTTTCATTAAGGTGTCTTCATCAGTGGTGTTTGGCCTCAGAATCTCAAGTTCGGGTCATAAAGCTTTGAACTTTCCCATGTGTTTTGTGAATTCAGCTTCATCTTGCACTAGGTTATTGATCTCCCTTTCGACCTCAAAGACATGGCTAAGGTTGGAAGTGTAGTTGTAGACCTTCTGAAGAGTATCCCATAATCTTTGGCCTTCTCACAGTAGTTGTATGCCTCAAGGATTGATTTCTCTAGTGAATCTTGGACCATAGCTAAGACCATCAAGTCATCTTGTAACCACTTGTCTTCATCGACCACGGCTAACTCCTTGCCCCTATCATTTTCTTTAGCAACTGGTTTCGGGGTTCCATCCGTGATGTGTCCCATAAACCCTTGCTCCCAATGGCTGTCTTCACCAGCCTAGACCACAGGAGATAGTTTCCCCCCACGGCAGAAAATGTGAACAAGGTTTTCTGTGACTTCCCTTAGATCTTTTTGATGCTAACATGTTTACCTCAATTGTGGGTAACGTATTTTGGTTCAAAGCCCTGGCTCTCCAATGATCGGTAACCGTAACGACTTCTGAAAGCGTCATCCTCCATCTCTTGCATCACCACTGTCCCCATCAATAACGATCTCAGTTTTTCCATGGATTCCGGTGAAAAATCTCCCAGGTCTTATATAATTGCAACGCTTTGCCATGGATTCCGATCAAGATTCTGATCAAAACCACCACTAACTCCGAGGATGAGTGGCTCTGATACCACTAATAAAGATAAACGAGTTCACCTCTACGATAATCACTTCACCGTTCAGAAAACAATGAAACGTAGTTCAAATGTAAAGAATTTATGAATGAAGAAAGATTCTACAACAACATGAACAAATCTCCAAACAATTTCAATGGAGAATACAAACTCAAAATCAAGAGGAAGAAGATGATCTAACAAACTCTCATATTTTACTTGGTTAATTCTAAAAATAAATGCACGCTCTGCTTTATAGCAACTTCTTGATGTTATCTCAGTTGGCTGACGTGTCTAGTTCATAGCTTTTTCTGTATCAACTAAGTATTGAATAAATTTCAAGTTGAAAATTCTTGAGCTATGTTCACTAGGAGTTTGAAGATAAATGTCAAGTTTGAAGATAAATAGAAGATTTCTGCAAAGAAAATGGAAAGATCGAGATAAATGGAAGATTCCCGATAAACTCGAATCTGGGCGAAAAGGAAAGACTAAACCGCCTAAAAGAGGAAGTATATAAGCAGAAGGCAAAGGACATAAGTAGAGGAAAATTTTTCAGAGCTTTCACCACCAAATTTAGCACTTAGGAATATTTCCGTTTTTGTTATCGAGTTGCGTCTCAACTAGGGTTTTAGTCTTAGATTGCTAGAACTAGAAATCTCGCCGACGGCTCACGCAACTAAGGCTACTCTTGTTGTACAGTTCTTACACGAATTCGGAATAAGACTCCTTCTTGCTCTCAATCTCGTTCTTATTATCTTTTTACTTAATCTCGTCATGTTCTTAATTGCTTGTGTGCGGTTCTGCAGATAGCCAGGTCCTCTGGAAAATTAGGGTTTACTCTAAATTCCTAAATTTACGTAAAATCGACAGGGGTGAATTTTAGTTCCCACAGTTTCGAGCTAGAAGGAGGGGGGCTCGGATCTATCTTAAACTCAAGCCGCAGCACGCTCAATCGAGAAACGATGTCTGGTGACCAACAAACTCGTGACGAAAGCGACAACGTTGACAACACACCAGCTCCCGATGTGCCCATAGCTAACGCTACCACTAACGCTAACGCCGAGACCATCAAAAAGATGCTCTCCGACTTTGACAAAAAATCGGAAGAGCAAGAAAAGCTCATTGGTTCACTCGCAAAACTGGTCGAAACCCTAACTGCGAGAACCAGA
This sequence comes from Eruca vesicaria subsp. sativa, assembly GCA_932364175.1. Lineage (NCBI taxonomy): Eukaryota > Viridiplantae > Streptophyta > Magnoliopsida > Brassicales > Brassicaceae > Eruca > Eruca vesicaria. Next base: position 12,803 of record CAKOAT010319822.1, read on the forward strand.
GCAATTCGCCCACGCGGAACCACTAAAATCCGCGTAAGGAGGCTCGATTTCGCAACTCCTATGGATCACCCAAGAACCAAGTAGGGAAATATGCCACAGAAAAACTCCTAAAAAGATAACCATGACGCGACGCTGAACGAATCGGACAAATCTCCTACTCATAGACAGAAGACCGAAGAAGATGGCGTCAAAAGGGTTAACCTGGAAACAAGCGACCAATCTGATTCCTCGAATGAGGACGCGTACATCCATCCTAGGAGAAGGAAAAATCGCAGCCCTCAGCCGGAGTCCTCTCCCGAGCGCTCTCTTACTGAAAACGAGGAGGAGTTCTACTGTGCGCAACGCGCAAAAACAGCCGGGGAACAAACTCCAGTTACTCGCAGCAAACGCCGACGAGGTCGGAAAACTGCAGGCGATCTAACTGAGATTTGCAATCTCCGCGACTACATCACTAAAACGACCACAGCGGTAAAAGCGGTGAAATCTCAGATTCACCATGCTACCAGCGTCGCACCCGAAATCGATCGGCTGCTATATGAATCTCAAAAAACGCCTTTTACGGCTCGCATTACGGAGGTCAAGCTACCCGATCCCGGAAAGCTTAAGGTGCCAACTTACGACGGGACGACAGATCCCAAAGCGCACCTGCAGGCCTTCCAGATTACCATGGGACGAGCCAAACTCAAGGATCACGTAAAAGACGCAGGCTACTGCCGTCTTTTCGTCGAAAACCTAGAAAGAGCGGCGCTCGAGTGGTTCGCCAAGCTTAGGCGGAATTCAATCGGGAGTTTCCGCCAGCTTGCTTCTGAATTCCTGAAGTAGTACTCCATGTTTATAAATCGGGAAACTTCCAACGATGATCTCTGGAGCTTATCGCAGAAGGAAGACGAATCCCTTCGCAACTTCATGAGCAGGTTCAAACTTGTCATTGCTAGGGTTAGCGGGATAAGCGAAAAAGCCGCCATCGACGCACTCAGAAAATCGCTCTGGTTCAAGTCAATGTTCCAAAAGTGGATAACTCTCGAGAAACCACGGACGATCCAGGACGCGCTCCACAAAGCTACCGATTACATAACCATCGAAGAGGAAACTAAAATCCTGTCTGAAAAGCATAAGCCGGCGAAAGCATCCGCAAAGGATATCGCGTCCGAGCAGAAGCTGAAAAAGATAAACCCACTTAACGATAAATACGTCCATCACGAGGGGCAGGATCTCCAAGGGGCGCACAACTACGCCATCAATTCCGGATCGGAACAAGGGCGAACTACGGAGAAAACGTGGTCAAGGAATCCGAATTACGATGAAAATTCCTTCTGCGATCTCCACCAGACCCGCGGGCACTCTACCATAAACTTTAAAGTTCTCTGCACCAGACTTGCCGCAAAATTGCTCGCGGGAGAACTCTCCGAGATATCCAGCGTCAAGGACCTCATCCGCGATTCAGATCGCCCCCCGAAAAACAACAGAAACTCGCGAGCGGAAACTCCGCCTCAAGGGAACCAGTCAGGCAAGAAACGTGGATGAAGACAAGACGAGAAAGGTAACCACACTAACCGCCGAAAGATCAATATGATCATCGGCGAATCGCAATACTACAGTGATACAATCTCATCTATCAAGTCCTACCAACGAAAAGCCAAAACCGGTTCGAGTTGGAACGTACCATCAGATAAAACTCCAAAGGGAGTGATCTCTTTAGATGACGCAGAAACCGGTGGAATCGATCAACCACACGCCGATCCTCTCGTCATTGACTTAGTCATAAGCGACTTAGAAGTCACTCGAATTTTGGTTGACAATGGAAGCACCGCCAACGTTATCTTCCGCAACACGTTGGCATGGGAATCGATTTATCGGAGGTCGAGCCAATACCAAAGCCGTTGACCAGTTTCTCCGGCAAAACATCTATGACCTTGGGATCGATCCGGCTTCCGGTCGCCGCGAAAGAAGTTACGAAAATCGTCAACTTCGCAGTCGTCGATTCCCCAGCTATCTACAACGGGATCATGGGCACGCCTTGGATAAACTCCACGAAGACGGTCTTATCGACATACCACTTAGGCATCAAATTTCCGACCCCTACGGGAGTCGCGGCAATTTAAGGATGCCAGAAAAATTCGCGATCTTGCTTTTTAGCTGAACATAAGCTAAGGCAATTGGCTGTCGCCATCGTGAAACCGAAACGGGCGAAGTTCACACCGCCACCCGTGGAAAACGACCCAAAACCAGCAATGGTCGAGAAGCAACAAGCTTCCGAACCCATCGCTTCTACCCAACCGGAGGAGACAATCCCAGACCAAGACGACGATCCAACGACTAAAGTGATCGAGAAGTCTGCGACAGCCAAGTAACACACTCGCACCAACAATCAGAACTACGATATGACTTTATTTCCGAAAGGAATACGTAACCAGCTCGCCTAAAGACGAATTCAGCTATCCCCCTTTCCAAAACGGGGGGGGGGAGTGGGTGAGTATACGAGTATTCGTATACTCCCAAATTTTAAAATATTCGCTTTGTAGTCAAAATTTTCGAAACTTTTTAATAAAGACATAGTTAGAATATCATAAAATCTCTCTACTATAGAAAAGCGTAAAAACAAATTCCAAACATCCAGAAATTACTTTCGCAGTAACAACTACTTAATCGTTTCGACGAAAAACTTATACACCAAATATTCTCGAAAAAGAACCGGCGAGACGTCGCCTAAAGTCTTAGAAAAATATTTTGCAAAAGTCTGTCTTCGACTATAAAATCACAAACGCTGGGCGATTGGCCCCGTCGAGCACGCTAGCCGTCCTAAACAAACGCACAGACCCATTGGTCCGCATACATCCGACTATGATAAAATAGCGTGCTATAAAAGAAATCCAAAATTTTGGTCAGCACTTCCAGGCAACTTAGAAATTGTTCTCGGTGAGATGCTCGATTCCAACCAGACGAATTGTATAAGCCGAGAACCTATCGCGGATTTTAAATCGGTATGGAATCATGTTAAAATCGCAACTGGCAAAACGAAAGCCAACTAGTCATCGCATAGCCTCAATCCGAAAGTAAAGCTAGGTCTTGCCCTAAACCCAGCACCCTGGTCTCTCATGTCTCAAGGCATGAATTGAGATCCTAATGGCATGTCTCTTCGCCCACATCTAAACACTCGCGAAAATCAAAACACTCTGAGTAAACGAACCGGACGATCTACACCAAGAGTTAGATACGAGACAACAACTCGAACTCTGCCCTCTATATCTAAAACGAAACACAGATTTCATACTTAGAAAATATTCTTATTAATATTTTCGTTCAAAATACACGCCGCTAAGCGGCAGGGATTCAAAGCTACCAACGGCCAGTCCCGATAAACACTACAGCAATATCATAAAACAAAGACATCATACATCAAAATCACGAAACCCGGATGCTGAGCTTTGGCCTACACCACCATCAATCCACGGCTGATCAACTTCAATATTAAGGTCTTCGTCAAACCATTGGTCTTGACCAATTGGAACATCTTTCTCCTGCGGGGATCTAGATCTCTTCCTCGCTACCGCGTTGTCGTCTGCCCAATCTCGACACGATTATTCTGAGAAAAACCAGAAGAATAATAGGCAACTGCACGACGAACTCTCTTTGGGGAAAAGTATCCCCAATAAAGCGGACCGCTGCGAAGAAGGTTCATAACCAACTCGAGGTCCTCAAGTAACGGCACAAGGGGGGCAGACACTGCAAAACGCAAATCGTACACAAAGAGTAAAGTGCGGCAACAATAAAAAAATATAGAATATATATTACGCAATCTAAGTACCTTTTGCTAACCATTTTGTCCTGAACAAAGAAATGCAACTTTCTTCCACCGATCCGCTATCGATCTTAACGTAAAAGAACCAATCTTTCCACGCGTGGCCATTCGAGGCAAGTCCATCGATAACCGACATCCCCTTCCGAGGAGATAAGTAAAAACCGCCCTTGGCCGCCCGCATGAGAAACAGCATAGCCACATGATAGTCCGCGTTGAGAGACATGCGGCGTTCGTAACCCATCACCAAAATCTCGACAATGTTCTGTAACGCGGAGGGACAAAGCTGGCTGATCGACAGTTTAAACCGATCCAAGAGCCCAATGATGGCTTTCGGAATGGGGAACCACAGTTGGCAGTTAAGTAGAAAGGCTTCATAACACGTAAAGTAGCCCGAGGGCGGGTTCGCGGCATCTTGACCCCATTCGGAAAGGCAAAACTCCACCGAATCCGGGATCGCGGGAGAATTCCTCAAATCCCTGAGGGAACGAACGGTACATGCGCTCGGACCTTCCTTGTTCCTCCGAAGCTTATCCGTCTTTGGAACCCAGAAGCTAGGTGGAGGAACGTCGGCAACACCCAGCTGCCCAATACTTTGCGGTTTCTTTCTTACTCACGGAAAACTGCAAAAAGACCGGCTTAGGAAGAGCACAACCGTCGGAAGTAGCAAGATCAGTCTGTTCAAAGATTGATGCGTGCGCGTGCTCAGAAGCTTTCCACTCGGAAGACATGTCAAGCAATCGAAAGAGAAAGAGATTCAAAGGGAAAAGAAGAGGGAAAACTTTTTGAACTTTATAAGTGTTATGGAAAAAAGTGAGTAAAGAATTTGAAAACTTGCTCCATATACTTATAAGGAAAATTTTTACTACTGACCTTTGGACTTTTGGCCATTGAGTTCCGCCTAATTCTACTAAACTTGCCGAACAAGTTTGAACCGCTCGCAAGAACTCTACGATTCTTACGAGCTGGGGGGCTAACTGTTGGGGTCAAAATCGGTAGTACGGAATCAATGACCAAAACTTTCCGCAAAAATAAAAATAAATTTTATAAAACACGAGAAGTTGTTTTATAAAATTCTAAGGACTTTCCGGACAAAGGAAATCCGCGGAAAACTTAGAAATCATCATCTCGGAAGAACGAACGAAACAATCGCCGATTACACGATTGCCCAAGTTAAACAAAAACACCACAAAAAACCACATCTGCCGTAAACCGCGAGCAGGTTCGACCAAACCAGTTCAAAGTACGACAAGCCGAACCAGCCGGTTCAGCTCGTCGTACGTCGAGCTGACCGTCCCGAGTCTTGATCTCCCGCATCCTTGACGCAAGGCATACGTCCTTCGGTTCGATCATGATCTGAACCATGGTCGAAACGTCTCTCATTTCATCTCGATCTGTCTTACAATACAAGTTTTACGATAAAAATCGTAAAAGTCTTCTTTTCTCGTAAAGTTCGGGAAGATCGTATAAAACGGCAACGATTAGACGGAACATCGTGCATTGTCAAACTATACGATCAACTCGAGAAATCTTATAAAAATGGCATCGTATCAGGAAACGATCTCGTCTAAAATCGTAAAACGTTTTTATCGTAAAACGTTTTTATCGTAAAACGTTTTTATCGTAAAACGGCTAGACAGCCCAAAAGCGCGATAAAAGTTCACTTGCGACTTTTAAAAAATCCAGCCCAAATATACAATGACGGTTTTAAGATTTACTCGCAGAAAGAAGATAAATGTCAAGTTTGAAGATAAATCGAAGATTTCCGCAAAGAAACTGGAAAGATCGAGATAAATGGAAGATTCCCGTATATAAGCAGAAGGCAAAGGACAGAAGCAGAGGACGAGTTTTCAGAGCTTTCACCACCAAACTTAGCACTTAAGAATATTTCCGTTTTTTTTATAGAGCTGCGTCTCAACTAGGGTTTTAGTCTTAGATTGCTAGAACTAGGAATCTCACAGACGGCTCACGCAGCTAAGGCTACTCTTGTTGTACCGTTCTTACGCGAATTCGGAATAAGACTCCTTCTTGCTCTCAATCTCGTTCTTATTATCTTTTTACTTAAGCTCGTCGTGTTCTTGATTGCTTGTGTGCGGTTCCACAGATAGCCGGGTCCTATGGGAAATTGGAGTTTACTCTAAATTCATAAATTTACTAAAAATCGACAGGGGTGAATTCCGGTTTTCACATTGTTCGTATGAGTTGGTACATTGATAGATACTTAAAATGAAAAAGCCAAAGCGGATGAAGTGGAGGCTGAGCTGGCTGACTAAATGACTAGTGTAAAGCTTCGGTTTGGAGAAGAGTCTTTGCAGTTACTGATTCAAGAAGTATAAAAGGGAGAGTGGAAACTTTTATGGAGTCTATGCTTTGATTGTTGTATGTTCTTACACGCTATGAGTCTGGACTTCCCAGTCTCCATGAGACTGATGATCTTAGTGTAGCTCGCCATGAGAGTGAAGCTAAGATTGTACTTCAAAGCTATAAACGTTTTTCTTGTTCGTATTGATAATAAGAGAGTATTGCATTTACAGTGTGAGAGATATCTAAAGTCTATCATTGGTGCGGTGAAATGGTTTCGGATCTAACGCGATGATGAAGAAATTGGATGAATCGGTGTCGCGAGTTGAGCGAATCCATGAATTTGGCGACGGATTTGCTGGAGGTGTCAAGTTTCGCGAAGGTTACAAGATTTGTGGAGGTTACGAACGTTACGGAGGTTACGGATACATTCCACGTGATACAACAGTGTTTCAGAGAGGTTGGAATCTGAAATTCGATGTGATGAAGATGACAACAGAAGTGGATTTTCTGGTGATTAACGGAGAGTCGGTGTAATACCCCTGATCAGAAGTCCCAAGTCAACGAAAGTCAACGACCCAGGATCGACCAAGTCTTGCTGTGGGATGGTACTACAAGTGAAGAATAGAGGTTCAGTCGAAGCAAATTGGAGGTTGGTCGAGTAAAATCCAAAGTTGGTCGAGTAGGCAGAACCGGAGCTTCGATATGGTCGTGGTCGAGCACGGTGAATTTTAAAAGTCTTCAAATCAAGTAAGGATTGATCCTAAACATCATTATATGATATTCTAAGACATTTGGTCGAGTTAGATTGAGT
>CAKOAT010319933.1:1304-18112 GCA_932364175.1 Eruca vesicaria subsp. sativa
TAAAATGATCTCTCGAGTTTTATAAAACGATCTTCGAGTTTTTATAAAACGATCTTCGAGTTTTTATAAAACGATCTCTCGAGTTTTATAAAACGGTATTAATCAATTTATAAAATGATTTTGCGGAAAATAATGGTCCCATCTCTTATAGAAACTATCGCAGACGTTGATTTCGAGATTACGGTTTTCGACACCAACACTCAGCGGTCGAATGAGGGTGAGCGCGATGTTCTCTCGGTTTTTGATCGGTTGGCGTTTATTGCGGGTTACTCGGTGGTCGAATGAGGGTGAGCGCGATGTTCACTCGGTTTTCGATCGGTTGGCGTTTATTGCGGGTTACTCAGCGGTCGAATGAGGGTGAGCATGATGTTCACTCGGTTTTCGATCGGTTGGCGTTTCCAACTAATCACTCGGCGATCGAGTGAGAGTGATTGTGTTTCTCATTCGGTTTTCGATCGGTTGGCGTTTCCCGTGAATCACTCGGTAGTCGAGCGAGAGTGGTTGGTTATCGCCCAAGGCACACGGAACAGGAATACGGACGGTCGCGAGTGATGGGCTTTTCCTGTAATACTCGGCCCATTAAGGGCGGAATGCGAACAGTCGCGAAATAAAAAGCCCATCTAGGTCTTTGTAGACCTAATAAATGAAGCAATGAGATTCGTGCCCCATCTCCCCCTACATATATTCCTCCTGCCTTCGCTCTTCTTATTCTTCTCCGCGAAATCAGGTAGTGCTCTCTCCCTTCTCTCTAGTTTCTCTCTCTAGACAGTTGTAAGATATATACGCACTGCCGGTTACGATGTGTCCCCGAAAGCGATTAACTAGGGAAGAGAAAGGGAAGGACGTTGCGCGAGACGCGACGACCGGCGAGCCTTTGGATGACTTCGAGCTGGAGCACCGAGCGGCGTTGCGTGATTCGGCAAGTCTCGACTTGGCACAGAGGCTTCTTGTGGTCGACTCAGAGAGGGAGTTAAGGGGAGAATGTGCCAGTAATGCAGCTGCCGAGTTACTCGGTGATCCGCGATTGAATCGGGATTCTTCAGCGCAGCCGATTAGACCAAACGCCAGAGGACGTGTTAATAGGGCAACAGGCGGGACTGGGAATACTAGGTCAACTGGAACGGTCCGCCTAGGGAACACTAGGCGGGACTGGGAATACTAGCGCAGCCGATTAGACCCCCCCTGTTCCAACGCGTTACTCGGGAAACGGTGTTTTCGAGCGGGACGCAGAGGTTCCGCCAAACTTGATTCGTGAGCGCGGCACTTACACAAATAGGCGCATATGGTCCACGTGGTCTACTCCCAATCGGGTCGAGGGCCTTCTTAAACGTCTTAATGCAGTCGGGGTTACATACTTGATCCCGACTGACAGCCAACGGCCTTGGACCCCTACGATGGGGTATCAATGTGTTTACGAGGCATATTTTCAGAAGGACACGATGCTCTGGCTCCCGATTCTGCGACTCGTAACCTCGTACGCTGCTCGTCGTGACCTAGCTATAAGTCAATTCATAAATGGCGCGTTTTGTCTTGTAGTCGCGCTGCTGGTGATGGCCGCTGAGCTCAATATCGTGCTGTGCCCCCGAGCTCTCGAGGAGTTGACTTCGATCAAACTGCTGGATGATGACTTCTTCTCCATCACAATGAGGCCGAGTTATAATATAAGCACAGGGCATCCGTCAAAGACTACGGATTGGCAACGATACTACTTTTTCGTCAAATCGGATGAATTCTCGTTTGTCGACCCCCCCCCCCCCCCCCCCCCGAATAACGGGTCTCAAGTGTTGTGGAATTGGCGAGCTGGTAGATAGTTACTCCTTACTCGCAAATGTGTTTCTTGTCCTGATCCTTTTTCTCGTTCCAGACAAAGCGCTTATTTCCGCGCAGGAGTTCATAGAAAGGAAGGCATTTATCCGTGGACCGGGAGATGAACCTATTCAGAGCTGCGATGCGACCTGTTAGGCGTTGGACTTCGCGACTATTTCTCGGGCTCGGGAGATCAAGGATTGCTGAGATCTGTTTTGGGTTAGCTTCAATTCCTCTGTGGGTGACGATGTATCCGAGGAATTTGCCGGAAGTGACGCCGAACGTGCATTTGGCCGGGTTTAGTTTCATGCCGTACTCGTTCAATGTTTTGAAGCATGCCGCAAGGTGCTTCAGATGATCCGCAGCGTGGAGTGACTTTACCAGCATGTCGTCTATGTAGACTTCCTTTGTTTGGCCGAGTTCGTTCGCGAACAAGGCGCTGGTATGTCGCTCCGGCGTTTTTGAGTCCAAAAGGCATGACCTTGTAGCAGTAGGTCCCTCTGTCCGTGATGAATACGGTTTTGTCTCGGTCGTCCGGATGCATGGATATCTGATTGTAACCCGAGAACGCGTCCATGAAAGTCAGCAGCTCGTTACCGGCGGTCGATTCAACTAGACAATCGATATGAGGGAGCGGGAAGCTGTCCTTTGGGCAGGCCTTGTTGAGGTCAGTGAAATCGACGCAGCCTCGCCATTTACCATTCTTTTTCTTGACAACGACTGGATTCGCTAACCACTCGGGGTATCGAACCTCCGTGATCGAGCCGGCCGCGAGTAAGCGTTCGACTTCCTCGTTCACCGCCTTGGAACGCTCCGGTCTGAGTTTTCGCCTCTTCTGTCTGATGGGCTTGAAAGTCGGGTCGACGTTCAGTTGATGCGAGGTGATGGAAGGGTCGATTCCTTTCATGTCAGACGTTTCCCAGGCGAAGGTCGATTGATTGGCCTGTAGAAACTCGACGATATCGCGCTTCATTTTGTCAGGCAGATAAGCGCCGACTCGGACTACTTTACTCGGGTCCTTTTCGTCGAGCTGGACTTCGAGGATTTCCTCCTTTTGGGGGTAGATTTTATGGATCGGTTTGGTGATCGAGTTCACCCGGGGGGTTTCTTGCTTGATGCTTGCTACGAGCAACGCGCGAGCTGCTTCTTGATTGCTTCGAAGCGTTCGGATGCGGCCGTCTGCGCCCGGGAATTTGACGCATTGGTTGTAGGTAGATGAAATCGCCTTCATCGAGTGTAACCAGGGCGTTCCGAGTATCACGTGACATGGAGCATTTGTTCCAATGATAGAAAATTTGACAGTCCGGGCAACTCCTTCTGCGTATACTGGGAGACGGATAGTGCCAAGTATTTCCTCGGACGCGCCATTGAATCTTGTCAGGGAACGGGCTGACGGCTTGATGAGGCGGAGGTCGACTCCCATTTTCTCGAGAGTATTGTGGAAAATGAGGTCGACAGAGCTACATGTATCAATGAGGAACTTAGTCACCTCGCAGTCGGTGATGCCTAATTCGATTAATAGCGGGTCGTTGTGAGGCATGTGGACACCGATGGCGTCTTCGGCCGAAAACGTGATAAGAGGGTCGTCTGCAGGTAGGGAGTTCCAGCCTCTGGAGGACTTCGCAAGCCTTTGGTATGTTTTGATGGAGCGTATCGAGTCCTCACAGGGTGGTGAACCTCCCATAATGAAGTTTAGTCTGCCTGGTGCTCCCAAGTGTGGATCCGGTTTGGCGAGAGATCTGATCTGATCCAAGTGTTGGCGCAAATCGAGTTGCTTCGATTGATTGAGCATTTCTCGGAGGTCTTTTTTAGTTGAGTTCAGCTTATCCCGCAGGTCGGTGACGTCTGCGTTGGATGCGACTCGGCGAGTTTTGGATCGGTTGAGGGAATCTCGGAGGTCGGGGGTGGTGCTCGGCTCGCGAGTTAATTGTCGCACGGTGAAGAGTGAACGTAGGTCTCGAGATTCGATTTCTTCGTCGGATGAGGATTCGGGACCGGTAAGTATGACATGTATCCTCTTCCTGTTTTTTGGTTGTTCCTCCTCGGGTGGCTGTTCGTCACGATCATGAGGTTCGGGCTTTTCCCCCTTGGGCTGGGGTTCTTCTTCCTTTGGTTTGCCGGATGATTTTTGCCCCCTTTTATCCTTGTTTTTGCTCCAGCTGTTATTCCCTTTCGGACGCGGGTTTGGTGGGTCGGTTTGGATTTTGCCACGGGAGTATTTTCCAAATAATATCTCCTTGATCTGCTTGCAGTCCTTAGATTCGTGTGCTTTGGACTTATGGTATGAGCAGTACAGTTTGCGCTCGTCGGCGTCATGTTTCTGGGGTGCTGGTTCGCTTAGTTCCCCGTCTTCTTTTCGTTGGTAGTGATTCCACCCTTTGGCGCGAACTACGACTGTTGAGTCGGAGATGGCATCTTCATCTACCATGTAAACGAAGCTCTTCTTTTTCGACTGCTTCTCATCTTCCGAGTGTTGTCTCGGCTCCTGTTTCGAGTCGGCAGTCTTGCTCGGCGTTGGTTTATTTGCATGGTGCTTGCTTATCATCGCCTTGGTATCTTCTTCCATTCGGATGAAGTTGTTTGAGCGCGCGATGGCGTCTTGGAGCGATGTTGTTGGGTTGCGATAGAGGTCCTCCCGGAACTTGGAGTGGATGTAAAGCGTATTTTTCAGGGCATCCACTGCGATGTTGTCGGGGACGTCTACCTTGGAAACGACCTCCTTTAAATTTTCCATGAAGTCCCGTTGGGTTTGATCATGCAATTGAGACAGCTTCCATAAGTCGGAGGCCGTAGCTTTTTGGTTGGTAAACATGATGTAATGTTTTAGGAAGGCCGTCGATAGGTCGCGGAAAGTGTCGATGGAGTTCTCTGGCAGGCGGGAGAACCAATTCAACGCGGCTCCCTTGAGGCTCTTGACGATGCGTTGGCAAAAACCGGCGTCTCTTTCGGCGTCAGTGAAATTGGCTCGACCCATAGCGATGTTGAACGCCGTCATATGTTATGTCGGGTCGTCGCTGCCGCCAAAAGTAGGCAGTCGGATTTTCTCTGTAATGCGCAGCCGAACATCAGTGATGCGGCGAGTGAAAGGTGTGCAGAGAGCGGTAGCGAGGACCTTATCTATCTGAGGAGCGGCACTCGTGACGTGATGGATCTGGGAATGGATTTCTTGAAGTGCGAGCTTCAGCTCGGCGATTTCTCGAACGGTTTGTAGATCCGGGCTATTTGCCGGCTGTGTAGCGTCGACCGGGGTTTCGATCGGCAGGATGGGTTGGTTAGCCGGAGTAGGAGTCGGATTTGTGTTAAAAAGAAATCGTCGGGCTGTTGAAAGGTTTCTGTCAGGGTTTGCGAGCGCGACGGCGATAGCTGCTAGATGCTCGTTTGTCGTCTTCTGGACTTCTTCTTGGTGAGCGAGGCGAGCCAGGACGGAATCCATTAAGGTATCAGCATTCGGAACCGGTGGAGTTTCTTCCGGTTGTAAGTCAGAAGGAGCTTCTTCGTTCATAGTTACGTCACATTACTTCGTTTTTCCCCACGGTGGGCGCCAACTGTTTGAACCGAGTTCGGTCGTGTATCAGTGAGGTGAGTGACTAGACTCGTCGGTGGGTTATTACAAAGGTGTAAGTAATAATGAGCAAAGAGAGAGGTTTTATTTATAGTCGGGAGTGCATACAAAGAGAGCCCCCAGCGCTCAGAGAGCTCGGCCGGAGATAATGTACGGGCTAGACTGTGACAACGAAATAAGCGAGGTAATAAAACCCTAATCTAAGTCGCCGCCTAGTGAGTCTATTTTTCGGGATCCCCTCTTCGTGCTCTCATCCTCGCCTTTTATAGCTTGAACTCTCTCTCGATCTTGACCTAAGTTGGTGCCGATTAATGGGCCCTTGTGTTGGGCCTTTTCTCGGCTCGGCAAGATGAGCTTCTTACTCGTACGGACACCACTCGGGTATCAACCAATTACCCGTCAATGTTGGCGGTTCGTCCCTTATTGGGCCGAGTATGATTTTCTGTGGCTCCTGAGGGGTGGGTACATCCCACCTCCTACAGAACCCATCGCTCCAGAAGTTCCCTCGACGCCAGAGACTAGAATTGGGGTCAAATTCGAATCGTCGAGGTATCTGCTCCCCGCGACATGTCTCCAGTTCCTGAACGATGACCTTTTGGCCAACTGCCTATCCGATCTTGCGGAAGAAGGATTATCGTTAGAAGGTCCCGCGATATCCTTGAGTTTGATCGAGCTGCTAGTAACAGCCGGCGCTTAATTGGTCCCATCCAGCAGTAAAAAGGCTGCACGGATTCGTTCACTATCAAAAGACGACCAGTCTGGGCAATCTCGTTGCAACATCGTTAACAGACCTCAGAGCTCATTCGACATCGGAGAGCTCCTAGAATGCACTGAAAAACCATAAAACGACTTCAGAAGTCAGATATTAAAGGTAAAAATAGTGTATATGATAAAAGAACCAAAGAACCAGAACTAATCTATATCATCAGACCAACGTCGAGGAATCCTCGTGAAGTCGAAATCACACATTGACGTATGATCGACCTTGAAGACAAAGATTTTCTCTCGCAAATCTTGATCACGGTATGGAACCCCTTGGATAACATAGCGTCTCGCAAATCATTACAATGAAGACAATAATATATGGTTACAAGAAGAACTTAAAGGAATAAACAAAGAACTAGGATAAGATCCGCGCCTAGCGCGGGATGAAATTATTATTTTTATTATGTTTTGGAAAATGAAACAAAAGTTCGGTTTCATCTAGATAAAGGATGTTCAATTTGGAAATCGGGTTTCAGTATTTTGGTTATTAAAATATAACAACTATTCTAAATCCATATTTACTTCAGTTTGATTTGGTTTATATATTGGTTTTCAGTTTATTCAATTTTATACCAAAATACATCATTATTTAGTTTGAAATCATATTATATATTATAAAAATAAATAATATGATCATATTTAGAGTCATATTGTCAAAAAGTCATTTACTAAAAGATATATTATATATTTAACTAAAAGAATAAAAACAAAAAAAGGCTTCTATGATCTAATAAAATGATCAAATCTAGAATTAATATCAAATCTCTAAATTTTGAAAATAAAAATAAAAACAAAACAGAAGCATGAAAGAAAAGTTTTTATATTCTTCCATATTTAGTGTTCATCAAATTAATATGTCTTCGATTGAACACAACTCTGTTTGTTTAAAAATTAAACAAAATTGTAAATAATTTCAACTAATTGTTGTCCATCAAATTTATAATTTTTTCTTCAATTTAGTTTTTATTAAAAAAAAGAAAAAAAAAATAAAAACAGACGAAGAAAGTAAGAAGCCTCAGTTGCATTAAATTGTTAGTTAATTATATTTCAAGTGATTCAAGTGATTTACAAATCATAATTATAGTTCAACTCATGTAACAAATAGATATACATATTTACATGTTTTAGTTTAATCGATTATAAATCAAACCATATCCAAATCTTACGGTTTTTATGAAATCACATACATTCGGTTTGTATGGTATATACCAAAAATAACCATATTATCGATTGTGTTAATATCTTTAAAAAATATAAAATTTAAAAAAGAACTAATATATTTAAATCATTGATAACAAAAAAATTCAATGTGAAAAATTTAATACGTTTATAATTTATAAATGTTCTTGAAAATTCATTGAAATTAAAATATGTAATCTTATATGGTATATAGTTTAATCTATATATATATTTTATTATTATTATTGAATGATACTTTTTCCTCATATGGTTTTAAAATCATGTGTATCTTTTTATAATAAAAAAGTTAAACTATTGATCATTAATTTTTAACATAGTAATTTTAATAGTTTTAGTCATTTATTCTTGGTTTTTTAAATTTCAAAATATAACATATACGAACAAAATCTAAAGTTTAATTTTATAACTAATTTGATTGTTTGATTTATTTTAATAATATAAAATTAAAGAAAAATGATGGAGGAGATACAAATTGTTATCAAATATTTATTATTAGAAACATTAATTGTCATATATATATATATATATATATATTTGTTATTTATGGTAATTCCGTAGCTTTTATTTAAGGAAAGAAAATAAAATAGTAATTATATCTAGCAAGACCATCATAAATGCTTCTATCATATATGTCATATCATATAGTTTGACCAACAAATATATCTAGCGACATATAAAAATTGAATGTGGACCTACTTATTTTTCAATTGAATGTAATTGACTATCTAATTGAGTGACACATAAGCATTGACTCTTTTTTAATTATTACAAAATTGAGATTACAATTTTTCAAATGTTTCTCAATTAATATATAGAAGATTAGTCAAAGATTTTTTAATAGATCAAAAACAAAGTAAACGTAACGTTTACAACATTATATAAAGAATCAAAACAAGAGCATCTATCTACATGTTTTCTCACTGGATATCATTAGCTAAAAGTGAATCATGATTTCTTATAGAAGTTTGCTACTGCATTACAATATAGCAGACTTTTGATTCTAAAGAAGTCTGTTATTGCATAACTTATTGGCAGACTTCTTAAGAAATCTACTACATTTAAATCTTAAAATCAAATAGTTTAACTAGATAGCAATAAACATTTCACTAGCATAAAATCAATTTATAAAATGTTTAACATATACAAAACTAAGTACATATATGTCAAATATCAATTTCAAAAATATATATAAGATTCTAAAATCTAATCCTATAAATATCAACATTACTTGAACATGTTATCAAATCCTAATGAATGGATAATCATGACTTATATTCTATATTCACCATTTATATGGGAAAAAATGAATTTTATTAGATTTAAGTTACAAGATTTAGAATTGTTTGTATTTTACGTGATTTTCAGTTTATTTTCCATCAAAAATTCAAAATTTATAAATTAGTTTTAAATTTAAATACATGAGTAAATATTTTGAGAAGTCTTCTCGTAGAAGATTTTATTGTCTCGGGGACACTTCTCATGGTTAAGACTGTAAAAGTGTCTACAATATTTTTGTGTTTTGTTATTTTTGTATTTGATTAAATTTAGAGTATAGTTTGTATCAAATTCGGCTCATTTTGGGAAATTACCCTAAAATAAATATAAGAAATAAAATATAAAAGATATTGTTATGAGTGTTAAAGTTTACAAGTGGTTTAGTTAAAAAAAAAAAAAGAGTTTACAAATGGAAATGGGAACCAAAGATTATGTTTTCTGACGCAGTAACAAAAGATAATGTTTTCAAATTATTCTTGTTTACGTATTCTAACCGTTGTATTTTTCACAATCTTTATGAGCACATGTTATAAATTTTGAAAAAGACGGATAAAATATGTCGATTGGTTAGAAAAGAGGCAAAACATAGATATCAGTGTTAACTGTTAAGCTTTGCAAGTGGAAATGGGGAACTAGAGATTTGTTTTCTGACGGCAACTTGAAACCTGCCAACTCAGTGCATGAAAGACGCGATGTCGACATGCAAACTGTTTAGGGATTACAAAACACAGAGACCCAAAACTTCCAGTTGCGGCATAAACTTTGACCCCACTTGCTCACTTCACACACGGTTCAAATAATCACGTGTTTCTTTTAAGGATCACGTGTTTCATTTCATTTTTGAAGAGTAATTCAAGGAATAATCATTCGAGTACAAATTTGGATTCGGTTCAAGTCTATTCAATTTTAAATTTTTGAGATTAAAGATTTCAGTTCCATTTAGATATTTATAAAATTGGATTTGATTCGGATCTTTGCGGATTCAGTTTAGATTTGATTCAGATAACCGTTTAAATTATTTTTAAACTTTTAAAGTTCATATATAATTTAAATTTCTCAAAATCTAAAAGTAAAAATAATGTAAAACATATAAAATTGAGTAATATATGTCAAAATACCTAAACTTAATATAAAAATTAATTTAGATTAAATATTAGATGGAAAGTAGATATATATATATATATATATATATATATATATTTTAAGTATTGTGATGTTTTGAGTATTTGTTTAGCTACTATAGATATTTAATTTTGACTATTTCTATATATTTTTCAAATAATCTAGAAAACTTCAAAGTATCTTATACATTTAAGCTATTTTTTGGATGTTAAATATAGAATAACTAATCTATTCAAGTATATAAATATGATATTAGATATATTCATATATCCAAAATATTTTGAATCTGATTGGATTATGTTTTGATTTTTTAGATACCAAAATTTTGAACCGGTCGGATATTTAATTAATTTTGATTTAAATTTGGTACTATCTAATCGGAACAGACTTAGTTCGATTTCTTTTCGAATTCATATTTTTTACCCAACGCTACATTCAACAATACTCGATAAATGATTAACATAGAGGATATTATATATATATATATATATATATGTAATCACAGAGAAAAGTTCGAACTATAATTTCTCAAGACACTTTACTTATTAGTTGAATGTTTTGTTCGTCATGGTTGGTCTATACAAAAGTAGACAATATATTATGTTCGGTCTGTTTACCTTTGGTCTTAAACTATCTGAATTATAAAGTAAACACACAAGTTATTTTATTTACCGTGTACCTTTTGTTGTAGTTTTGAGATGCAAATGCAATTTTAGTTTCTACTACTATATATCAAAGTGCAGTTTATTATTGTCAATCATGTCCTCTTTATAAATTATAATGTCAGTTTATTCTATTCTATTAAAATAGAAATCATAATTTATTTCATGTGTAATATTTTAAAATAAACTCTTTTCTTAAAAAGTTTAAATTATTTATAGTGAAATTATTAAATCCATATAATTTGGTAATTCAAATAAAAATTACTGCCTTAATAATATTTCCAAAATCTACAGAATCTTGCTTCAGTGGCAAAATTATAATGAATATATAACGCCTCAATTGTTCTGTCAGTGGACTTCCACATCTGTTCACTCAATCTATAGAATCCAAAACCCAATTGCTGCATGTTTTGACATCACTCATGATATAGTAAATCATTTTCCAATAAGTTATCTATCATTTCATCACTCCCATTCAACCATGCTTAGTTCTTAAGTTTTTTTGCATATGTAACAGAAAAAATAAGTACACTTTAGTGAATCAATTTTATTACATCTTTTATATATACCACAATATAATAGAAATCTGGATATTATAATCACATTCACTCATAGAACACAACAGTCTCGGTATACCCTATGATTGTTACCCATGTTAATGTAAATCTACACAAGATTCAATAATTGTATGAGTTCGGTTCTGATACGTCTTTTAACGTCATGAATGCCTCCGTCAATGTGCTTTCAGTTCTGCTCACTCAACCCATGGAATCCACAAATCAGACGAGGGTCAGTGTTTTAAATTTCAGGAGGTTTTAAATACTTGTTTACTAAATATTTACTGTATGTTTTTTACGTGAATTAGTTTTATTCACACAATACTACCAGGGCCGGTGTTAGGCAAAACCGGATGAAATTTTGATCTTGTCTTCCAAAATTTTTTGAAAATAATTACATGTATATAGATTCTAAAAAAGTTTTAGACTCCCAAATCTAAAAAGAAAATTAGGTGAAATTGTTAAAAAATCGTCTTAAGTCTTATAATTCTCAGAGCCTTTCTTGAATACTACAAATAACTTTTTAAAATATCATCTATCATTTTACTGTTCATACCCAAACATGTTTAATTTTAAAATGCTTTCTGTATTTTTAACGAAAAGATAAGTATATTTTAATGACATAGGTAATTACATCAATTTTTTTACCCTATTCACATATGACACTACCTGAAATTAAGATGTTACAGACTACGTTGCCCTTCAAAATCATATGTTTATAAAATTATATTACAAATTATTCACTATAAAATAAATACTCAGTTTCATTTTTTTCTTCTGAATCTAACCGTTTATTTCCACGTTGGAAATGAGTAAGCAGAATGCACGTTCAAGTTTGGCCACACATT
This sequence comes from Eruca vesicaria subsp. sativa, assembly GCA_932364175.1. Classification (NCBI taxonomy): domain Eukaryota; kingdom Viridiplantae; phylum Streptophyta; class Magnoliopsida; order Brassicales; family Brassicaceae; genus Eruca; species Eruca vesicaria. Next base: position 13,102 of record CAKOAT010319933.1, read on the forward strand.
TTTAACTAACATACACACAAGGCAGGTATACCCTAAACGTCCAAAAATAAATCTTTCTCACTGTCTGATAATCTTTATTCAGTTCACACTTCTAAAGTGTCCGTGGAGACTCTTCAGACGTTCTTTCTTAATTAGCAAGTTCTGTATCTATACCAAAGCCAAATCAGTATTCGATATCAAATATATTTGATTTAGTTCATCATATTTGACTCTATATTTTTTCTTATATATATATCACTTAAATATTGTGGTCTAACCATTCATTCAATAACTTGTATTGTTTTTAAAATATATGCAACGGTGCTTTCAATTTTTTATATTGTTGTATAATTTATCAAATATAAACGAAAATGAGATTCAATCCTGTGCATGATATGCAAACTCAGTAAGTCACACAAGAAAAGAATGCGATAAAGTTTATTAAATCTTTTTGTGTGTATGTTTTTCTATTTTTTATTGTTTTTTTTCTTGCTTAGTCATTTTTTTGACTGTTATATGATTGTTGATTTTATAAGATTTTGGAATTCATTTGAGGATACTTAATACAAAAACGGTTTGATATTCAACTGCTGAGAAAATCATACAAGGGACTACCGTTACATAGCTGTTGCTGGCTCTACATGTGTCACTTGTTCCAATCAAAATCATGTTCACGCTACTTATGGTTAGGTTCTTCAAGTTAGAAACTACAACATGTGGTATGTCATGTTTCTTTTTCTCTGTCGGCATGTCATGTCTCTTTTCTATAACACATTTAGTTCCTTTTTTCATAAGCAATGCTTTTACCTAGAACGTCCCTACCCGTCCACATGATTTTCTACATATTGATGTAATTATTGAGTAATATTTCTGTAATTTTTTTTAAAGAATATTTCTTTTAAAAGACTCATTGTACGGAGTTTATTTTTATGTAAAGTGAACCAAATGACCATAAAATGTTAACCAGTTGCATTCAAATAAAGATATCAATAATTCCGTAGTTTTTCTAAAGTACTCAATAATGGATGTAAAAATTCTATAATTTTAAAAAATCAAAGTTGGACGTTTTCTAAGGATTATATTTTTGTGGATTCTAATATATTGACAACACATTTTAGATGACGATGAAGATATTACTCATGCCGGATCTTCATCTCCCATCAAAGTTGAAATCCATTTTAAGTTTGGATACCATTTGGAGATTTAAAGATGAACTTATATCGGTTATATATTAAAGGAAAAACATTGTAATAAATATGTGCACACTATAATGAATAAATGGAAATCTCACACCGATTTAAAAACGAGCACTGATATATTAAGTGTAGAAATTTTTTATCCAAACTCTACATAAATATATTCATACTATGCACTTGACGTTTTTTGAATATAAAATTCACATACATGATTCCAAAGATATTCAAAGATTTCACATAGAAAAACAATTTACAAAAAGATTAATTGACATGTCTTCTCTTTCATCAACCTTTCAAACACGATTATACAATATACTTGAGTGTTTTATCAATACTAGACTCACATACAATTTTACAAAAAAAAGATCGAGTGATGTAATATAGAGAAATAGAAAGAACTTCCGGGGATGGATTCGAAAGGATTAAGTGAAGAGATCAAATTATGTGAACGAAACCCTAACCCCTCAAAATTGTCAGTTGTTGATGATAAGTATATAACTATTATTTTGGTTAAGAATGTGTGTACGCGTTTTAGAATCTTAGCGTTTTTCTTTTTTAGCAGATCTAACAGTAAAATATTTTTTTGCCGTAAATGATTAATGTTAAAAACTGATTGGGACCTAGATATAACACAATACACCCAAAAATAAAATGCAGCAAACCTAATATATATATATATATATATTATTTTTATTGTTTATAGAAAGGGGTTGGCAAAATATCGTAAATTTTGATTTGATTCCTTATTCATTTTGATTCGTACCGAAAAATATGGATGTCCGTAACTCGACGAAACAAATCAAATACTAAAATAAAATATTCGTAAAAACGAAATAAATCACAAATACTAATAGTTTTAGGAACATATATCCGATTCGATCCGTTATATGCATATGTATAAATATATTTAAATAAATATATATATAAGTTATATATATATATTATAGTTTATATAAGGTATACAATATTTCATGTATTAAATTTACTATATTAGGTATTAGAATTTAAGTAAATAGTTTTTGTAGTAAAATAGTATTATTTTATATTATATTATTTATTTTATATACGAATCAAATCAGTTATCTGTTATTCTAAAAGAAAAATTGGATATCCGAGACACCGTATATTCAGATGGCTACAGACTGAATAAAATTGGATAATTGATTATTCGGACGAAACAAATTGGATCACAGATATTCTTAAATACCCGATAATTTTCCCATGTCCACCTCTATTTACAGATACAATTTGATTTTCTTTATATGAAAAAGGCATTAATGTCTAAGATTATTTTATTTTAAATTAATTTTATTTTAAATTTTTATCTTTCATATGTTATTATATACAATTTTTTAAAAATATTAATTAACAGTATTTTTATATATTTATCAACCACATTGATATACTATTACATATACATTTATGTACATATATTGACGTTAACACCGATATAACTATTTTTTTCCTTATGCTTAGAATTTGAAATATTCTTTTCATCGATATCGATTAAACAGAAACAACTACAGTAAGTTGGCACACCTTAATCTCATAAAATGGGCAAAATGATTGTCGGCTACAAGAATAGAACACCACCACATGACACATACAAAAGCAATGTATTGAAACTACACAAACTATATGAATCACATGATAATATCCATGAATTATATTGCTAACATCATCAACGTAATTTCACTGACCAGAAAATATGCCGAAATTGGAATCTGACAACTTTCGATGATGTTTTCGGTTGTGTAATATTGCATTTGTCTGAATGCTTGATCAAAGTGTTTTTTTTTTAAAAAAAAAAATCCTTTTCATGTGTGTGTAATTCGGTTCTCAGAGCACTTTTCATTGGATGTTACAAAATTCCAAGTCCACACTTTTCAAATTATCAAAATTATGTTGATGGTATTAGCAACATAACATATATAAACATCATCAACGTAATTTCACTGACCAGAAAATATGCCGAAATTGGAATCTGACAACTTTCGATGATGTTTTCGGTTGTGTAATATTGCATTTGTCTGAATGCTTGATCAAAGTGTTTTTTTTTTTAAAAAAAAATCCTTTTCATGTGTGTGTAATTCGGTTCTCAGAGCACTTTTCATTGGATGTTACAAAATTCCAAGTCCACACTTTTCAAATTATCAAAATTATGTTGATGGTATTAGCAACATAACATATATATTAATTTATAAACATTTTCATGTAATTTATATATTAATTCGTCTAATTTTCAATACATATACATCTTTTGTGTGTAGAGAACAAACTAGCTTTTCTTAGGAATATTTGATATTTATCTCAAAGACTACCATAGTGCTAAGAAAATAACGGTTAGTGCCACACAAGATCAACACCACAGTTTTACTATTCAGAAATGATAACGATCTAATGTGCAAAATCACAATATTACTATACACGTTATTAGTGGTTTCTAATCTTTTTTGTTTATCATACTTTTAAAAATATTTTTTTTTTTAACTTTTGATAAGAATTTTTTGTTGTCACGACTTTTTGACTTTTTAATAGCGTATTCTTTTATTTCCTCTTTTCATATTAAAATTAAATAGCATTAACATTAATTCTCTAATGATATATGGAAAACAATCCAATTACTTTATAAAAAGTAAAATATTCACTACTAACTGAAAATTAAATAATAACTTTTTATTTTATTTTAATAAACAGTAGTAATGATAAATTAAATACTGAAATCATCCAAAGTTAATCTATACATGTTGAGTCGATTTTCAAGATCAATTATAAATATACGAAATTATGAAAACTATTAATCATCTTGAAAATCAACTGAATCACGTTAAGGTGGTCCTATATCTCTCTTTTTTTTTTTATAATGGGCAGTTGATTTGCTGACATTCGGTTTAACGAAATTGAGTTAAGTTTTCCGGAGGGTGTCTATTTTCTGGATTTTGCGAATGGATTTTTTTCCTGCCAACAGATAAAAATAAAAATTTAAGTTTTTAATGGGAATTGCAAAAAGAAAATACAAACAAAACTTAGAGTTGTATGTTTAAAGCTTGTTTCTTTTCCAAAATCACAGTATTGTATTATAGATAGCATTATATGGATTATATAATTTCTTCCATTTTATAATAAGTACTATCTTTTAACATTTTCATAAAAAAATCATAAAATACACTGTACCAAGAAAAATCATATATGCCCTTGAAAATTTGGTTAGTTCTTGACATTCGTCACTACAACTACGATTTTCTTTTATCAAATCATGCATCAAAATATATATCTAAGTTGACATTCAGGGGGAAAATATGACTCAAAACTTGATTTGAAATGCAAAAGTAAACCCAAACTTGAATCAAATGCAAAAGTAACTTAAAAGGCTGTTGAAATTACAACCAACCCCTTGTGAACAAACAAAAAAAAGTTTTTTTTTTATGTTTTTAGCCCTCACAAGTCGTCTGGGACGGTTTTTCTTAAAAATAATTTAAAAATTGTGTAATAAATATTTTGATAAATGAAAAATTAGAATTATGTAATTAACATATTTCTTAAGAGATATAAATTAATATATAACAAAAGTCAGTTGTTTTCAGCATAGATGAGTGAAAGTAGTGAGTCATGATATTCTTTGGTTTAGGGTTTAGGTTTTAGGGTCTGGACGACTTATATTTAAGTCGTCTGGTAAATATATTTAATAATGCAGACGACTTAGTCGTCTTATAGTATCAACAGACGACTTAATTATAAGTCGTCCAAACCGGATTTTACCAAATTACTTTTAAACCTAACCGTATTTTTGACCGGACATATATAAGATGTTTTTTTTTTTACTCATTTTTTCGCGA
>CAKOAT010320044.1:7898-27592 GCA_932364175.1 Eruca vesicaria subsp. sativa
AGCTTGTGGAAACTTAACATATTATTGGATGTTTAATATGTTAAGGATAAACACAATAAGGAAATCTAGAAATAGGAAAAGGAAGTTTTCTATTAGATTAGGTTTGTGTTTTCCATATCCCACATGTTCAAGGGAATTATCTTGCATATAAATAGAGATCTATGGAGAGGTGTTCCATAAGATCTAAGAGAGTAGATCATAAATGATCTAAGAGAAACATATTGTGAGCTTTAGTTTTGAGTAGTTTCTAAAGCTAATAAGAAAAATTGTTCTTATAATCCTTGTGTTTCTAGAGATTTGAATTGGTATCAGAGCTTATGTTGAAGCATTGATCCAAACTTGATTGGTTACTCTCAGTTTGAGGTCCAAGTTAACCATTTTACTAATTATTACCAATTTTACATCCATTATAAACGTCATTGAGATATAGATCCGAGAAGAAGAATCCTAGAGGATTCCCTCGATGACAAGGAGAGTGAGAGTTGTCAATTCACTAAATTATTCTACTATAAGGGCATGTTCAAAGAGGGAGCACTTCATGTGTTCTTAGTATTAAAAATAAGTTAAGTGTATATTATAAAAAATTAAGGTAAAGGAGAAAGTAATTGGAAATAAAGGAGAGAAAGTAAAGATGGCCAATCCGGAGCTGACACTTGGCAGAAGAACACACCAAGAACAGATCTTCAAGAAGAGCAGTTCTTCTAATCTAAGAACACATTCCTATTTTTTGTTATTTTTTTAATACTAAGAACACATCAAATGTTCCCCCTTTGAACATGGCCTAATGCAATTCATGAACTAGGTGAAGAAACATTCCAAGAGGCACATGATACTTAGGAATTTGTGCATGACTTGAGTGATGAGACTGTACTTAGCATAAATCAATCTGAGTTTAACTTTTCTTTTTGACATTCTCAGGGTTAACCTGATCTTCAATCCTAATATGTTTCATGAGCATCCTAGGATCATAAACTCACATTCTCATAAGCAAAACAAAAATCTCACAACCATGTGTTCATGCTTTAGTAAAAAAAAACTATGAGTTCATGTTATAATAATTGAACTGGAACATGTCAAAAAAAAAATCGTAAAATCTCGAGCAGCGAGATTCAACAAAATACAAAATGTTTCTTTACTATTTTAGTATCATGCATTTACTGTTGCATAGTAAGTAAAATAGTATGTTACAGAAAAGAATTTGCTCGCTTTTGAATTTGAATAATTCATCGTTAATAAAATATACTATTTTTACTTGTGAATTTAGTGACCAAATATATCACCCCGAGTTTATTTATTTTCCGTTGTACCTTGTGTGGATATGTGCAGCTTTAAAGAAAGAAGAATGGATCAAAAGGTTGTGAAAATGACACACTTCCATTAGAAGAGTAAAGAACTTATACAAGCCTCTCGGTTACGCCGAAGGCAAAGCGTTTTATTGTTTAGTCACCGATCGTTTATGATTCCCTTATTACATATTTTACCGAAGACTGAAATGGATAAAGATCAAAAAAGAAGACTGAAAAGGATGATATGTTTTTCTGGATAAACCCTAACAACATTTCCAGCTTGAAACATATACAAATCGATCAATCTTTAAACTCTTTGTAATTAAATTATCAGTTCTGATGAGTTCTATCTTTTGTAAATTTTGCAAAGAAACTAATCAGTGAACAATGAGAGTACAAATTATGGTTACGTGCTCCAGATTATTCAACTACATTTTTCTGAAGAATAAAAAACAATTAAACCGAAAAATAAAAATAAAACAATGAAACCGCAACAAACCATAAAGGTGGTAATCATCAAAAGAAGAAGAAAAAAGAAAGAACAAAATTACAAAATATAGTTAAAAAGAACAAAATACAAAATATAGTTAAAATAAATTTGCTAACCAGGCTTTGCCTTTGATAATATTTGTAACTAGTTCACAAACGCAAACGCAAATAATGACTCCGATTGGTAACCATCGCGTAATCGCGGAATCGCAGAAATAATAGTTAAGTTGCGGAAAAAATTAATTAAGTCGTGGAGAAATTTAAAATTTGCGGAATAGCGGAATATATATTAATTGATTAAAATATTTTATATGGTTTTTAATTTGTTATAAAAAGCAACTAATAATAATTAAATTAATTATTATAAATGTGAAAACAACTAAAATTTATTAAAAACATTTTAGTTTTTATTATAAATATCTAACATATCTTTCAATACATTTTAACAATAGACATTTTTAATATACAAATTATAATAGAACTTTATTTACAACATAATTATTTATCATTAAAATTATTGATATGTATTTTATATTTTAAGATAGTATTAGCATATAATTTAATAATATGAAAATATTAGTTTGTAAACCTTTCCACCATAATCTACTAAAACTCATTTTTCCATTTAATAAAATTTCTCTTTATATTTTTGTCAGCAAGAACGCAAGTTTACGTTTTTGCGTTTTTTTTTCATTCCGCAACATTTCGTTGATTGGCAAAATTCTTGCAGAATCGCGTTTCATAAGTCCTTCCACCATTCCGCATCGTTACCAATCAATGCCAATCTCTCTTTAAGTGAACCAACACAGGACCCCTTTTGTATATATTTTTTTTTGTCAACTGAATCCTATTTCTCTTAAAAAAATAACTCTAACTTATCAAATATTTTCTCTAAGAAAATAACTAATTGCTTATTGTTTTAAAAATTGAAGTTAGTAATAATTAGAGTACTATTTATTTTGTCAGATTCGATAGATGATAAATTTTGAAATCTTTCATGGAAATGTTTTTTATCTTTGTCAGAACGAAATTGATTTTACCTTAAAATAAATAAAATGATTTTTAAAAAAGAATTTTTGTGTGAAGTAGGCGGGGGACCATTTGGAGATAGGTGAACAGTTGGCTACTTAAACACCTTCTCACCCCTCACCAGTCAGTCACCAGCAAGTAGACCCCACGCGCTATATGGTCCCTACGTTTACATATTTACTTTTTCTTTTCAAATAATTAATATTTTATCAATTAAACAATTGATTTTTTTTCTTTGTTGGGGTTAAATCCGGCCGTCCACTTTCGCTAAGCCGGCGGCTGTCAGCCTAAGTCTGAAAAAAATCTAGGACTGGTCCCCACGTTTATTTATTTAATTTACCTTTTAAATAATTATTTTGTCGTATCTATGGTTTTCTTCGGAAGTAATTATATTTTTATTATCTTTTCTTTATTCGGGTTGCATCAATCCAGATGTACGGTTAGGATTCTCTTATCCCGAAGCGCATGCTAATGCTTTGGGGGGGACCATATGTGGTCCAGGCAACGTCCTTTCGACGCGTGTCCTTTGTTTTTTTGGCCCGCGAGTAATGACGTGATTGATGGTCCCCTCTTTCTCCATTTTTTTTCTTTAATTTTCTTTACCACCGGTTATTTCCGGTTTATGGCTTTTTGCCAACCGGTTATCTCGCCGTTACATAGAGGGAAAGTAATCGCAATCAGAGAACAAGCAATTCAGTAGTGACTTCGTTACGCTCCTTGGGGTGACGTGTGGAGCACGCTCCAACCTTTACGGGGTTGGGTACGTATCGACCACTTTAAATTTTGTGATTGCTTATTATATTATTGTTTACAGATTTGAATTGTTAGTTTTCCCGGTCATTATCCTTTTGACATTTAAATATAAAGATCTCACTAGACCTAGGTATGAGTCACTTGTAGAATATTCAGTGGATAATGAAGAATTTTGCAATATTTAAACCCTTACGGATTTATTAAATAAAAAGATGACAAATCAAAGGCTGGAGCAACCAAGTCGGACGATAAGATTTCTTTCGTATAGAACCAAAAAGGGCAGAAGAGGGATACAAATGAGCAGAAGACACATCAAAGAGAGACGTAAGTCATTCGACACCGACGTAAGGAAAAAATGTTAGTCGTGGTCAAGAAAATACTTTTCGTCGGCACTAAAGTTTCTTGATCTTGAGATTATATGATGTCTAGTTTTACAAAGATGTGACAAAAAGTAGCAACACGTTATAAGAACATAGCAACAGACACTACTTATAGATTGATCTGATCTTAGGGTAATAATCAAATTTAGCATTAACGTTTCATATTTGAAGCTCTTTACGTAGCAAAACATTATCATTAATTGGTACGTCATTCTCCATATTCAAATCTGCATATTAATAATTAATAACATCGCTAAGGAAAAAAAGTATCGCCATATATATATTCAGAAACATCAAAATGAAATACCATATACAAAAAATGTAAATAAGAACATTTATGCATTTTCTTTTTCTCTAATAAAAAACATTTATGCATTTTCCAGCTGCACGTTTGCATTTAAAGTTTTAAACTGTTTGACTACACAGTCTACACCACATATAGATCTTGTATTCTTCAATTTTTAACATTGTATTTAGGTTATAAGTTCAGTGAATTATACTGTACGATTTGTAAATGATATGAGAGTGTTGAGTATACATGTATCTGCATGGTTGAAATTTTTGTACGTCATTTTTTTCTAATTTTTACTACATGGACATATGTTTATGACAACGGTGATATATCCACGCGATCGTTCATGTTTTAATTCAGATTTTCACACGTGTGGTTAGGACAACCTCGGCTTTTGTTTGGTTGAGTAAGATGACATGTGGCTCGACCTTTGTAATTACTTTGAATAGAATAAACGATTTATGGGATGACTGAACAATTAGTTTTAAGGAGTTGTTGCTTCAAATTATGTTATCTATGAGACTATAAAAATTGGAAAACATAAATATTAAAAAATTTATAAAATTTCAATATAAGAAAATCTTGTGCAAAGTCTATAAATTTTCTAAAATCTTAAAATCCCAATCAAAATCTATAGCTTGAGGTAAAGTCAACATAATTAAAAATAATAATAATAATATGCGCACATGTATAAACAATCAAATTATTTGTTATTATATTTGCTTTTTTTATAATATATAAAACTGCAGAAAAACTATAAAATAAGAATTACAAATAAAAATAATTTGAAAAATTGTTATATATAAAGACATAAGTCCGACGATCTTTAGAGCATCCACATCAATGAATTTCTTTTTGAGATTCAAATTTTCAATCTTTTATTATTAATTTTTTTTTAAAATAAAAAACAGATCAGTCGTGGATCACTAAGTGTCATGGACTTAGCGCTACAGTGATGAACCGGGTTCACTACATAGAAACTGCAAGAGACATTCATCACTATTTCTTATTTTAATTTTTTTTTTTTGAAAAATGTGTAACCTTATCTGAATCTTTGATGGGGATACTCTTAGATAAATAAGCTAAAGATTAAACCAAACATCTTCGATACTGTAGTTTCTTCGTATTTTCCTTAGGTTTTTCAAACGAATTAAATTATTTTGTTTGGGTAAATAATAATAAATTTAGTAGGATTTTTAATTTGTGGACGGCTAGGTGAAGGCGTGAATATGTAGTCTGTATATAAATAAGTTTATATATTTGTTTCGAAGATAAAAAATACACAGCACGCATGGTCCGGCAGTTAAATCAACGCGTGAGACACAAGCGCTTGTGCAACCAGATACGTTGCGTCTGGAAACACAACACGTAGCTTCTTTTTTTTAAAAAAAAATGAAATACATTTATTATTTTCTTATAAAGAGGGGAAACGACCTTGCTTCACCGTACGATCTCAATGAACCCCAGTCGTCACTCACAAATGGACGACTCAGATTAGTCCATGACGACCTACTTTCTTTAATTAAGTTTTTGTCCTGACCTAATCTTTCTATTTTATTCATTAGTTACTAAATTTCTCACATTTTTTCCCTTTGCAAAAAGAAAAAACATATTTGTCAACCATAACTAAAACTTATTTATCAACCGAAACGTTAGTACTGATAATTTTTAAAATACTTTTGAATATATTGAAAAAAAAAAACTCTGAAAAAAAGAAACAAAAATAGAGAGAGAGAATAAATGGTTTATCACGCTCGTCTCAGCTCTGTGCAAGTCTGCACACCTACATATATACTCAGATATACATATATATGAGTAGTAACGTTTTTCTCTGTCACTTTTTTCAGACAAATATAAATTATATACAAAAAAGTTTTTTCTGTGGGATTGATAATTGAAACAATCGTGATAGAAGCAGAGATTCACCTTCTCTTTATCTTTCCCTCTCAGACACACAGGAGATTCGGACACAACAACAAAAAGAAAGAAAAGAAAGCAAGAAAAAAAGAAAGTCAAACAAAACGATGGCGTTTCAAGACAATCATCATCTCTCTCAAGACCTTTCCTTCAATCATTTCACCGACCAACAACAACACCACCACCACCAACAACCACCACCTCCTCCTCCTCCCGCTCCTCCGCAACAGCAACATTTCCAGGGAACTCCTCCTCCCAACTGGCTCAACACGGCCCTCCTCCGCTCCGACAACAACAACAACAGCAACAACTTCCTCAACCTCCACACATCCACCGCCGCGAGCAGCTCCGATTCCCCCTCCTCCGCCGCCGCCGCCGTCGCAGCTAACCAGTGGCTCTCCCGCTCCTCCTCCTTCCTCCAACGCAGCAACAACGCTGGAGCCGAGGCGATGATGGGAGGAGGAGGAGAGATGAAGAGCGGCGGCGGCGGAGAGAGCAAGAACGACGGAGGAGGAGGAGAGGGAGTTGTGAGCTGGGAGAATGCGAGACACAAGGCGGAGATACTCTCTCATCCGTTGTACGAGCAGCTTTTGTCGGCGCACGTGGCGTGTCTGAGAATCGCCACGCCGGTTGATCAGCTTCCGAGGATAGACGCTCAGCTTGCGCAGTCGCAGGACGTTGTCGCTAAGTACTCTGCTTTGGGAGCTGGGCAAGGACTCGTCGGTGATGACAAGGAGCTTGACCAGTTCATGGTATATACCCTTTCTCACTAATTTTTTAATTTTATTATTTTTTAAAAAAATCAAATTTGTTTATTTCTTCTTATTCCATGTCTCAAGTGAATGTTCTGTGATTTAAAGATTTAATTTTGTCTGAAATTTCAAACAAATTTGAGAAGAAAAGAGCTTTTTTGATGATAATTTATTAAGGGTGTTTTAAATTTATTATCCTTAGTTTAATTGATTTTTCAAAAAAAAATATTTTTGTGAATGTATAATTTTGTTATGTGATTTGATCTGTTTCATTTTTGTATATGTGACACAGACGCATTATGTGCTGCTTCTGTGTTCGTTCAAAGAGCAACTTCAACAACACGTGCGTGTTCATGCAATGGAAGCTGTGATGGCATGTTGGGAGATTGAGCAGTCTCTTCAAAGCTTAACCGGTAAGAGAGAGAGACTCTCCTTTATCTCATCATCATTACCATTTGGTTTAGAATTTTTTTTTTTTTTTNTGTGACACAGACGCATTATGTGCTGCTTCTGTGTTCGTTCAAAGAGCAACTTCAACAACACGTGCGTGTTCATGCAATGGAAGCTGTGATGGCATGTTGGGAGATTGAGCAGTCTCTTCAAAGCTTAACCGGTAAGAGAGAGAGACTCTCCTTTATCTCATCATCATTACCATTTGGTTTAGAATTTTTTTTTTTTTTTTCCATGAATTTATCTGCTTATTTACACATAAAGTTGCTGTATTTGGCAAAGACAAGCTCTTTTGGTTTCTTTAACGGTATTGAAACGATGTGAGTTGTTTGTTGGTGAGATAGGAGTGTCTCCCGGTGAAGGCATGGGGGCAACAATGTCGGACGATGAAGATGAACAAGTAGAGAGCGATGCTAATATGTTCGATGGGGGCTTGGATGTGTTGGGTTTTGGTCCTCTGGTTCCTACTGAGAGTGAGAGATCCTTGATGGAACGTGTTAGACAAGAACTCAAACATGAACTCAAACAGGTAAATTATATGCAACAACTTGAATTTTTAAATCTTCTATAAGACCAAGACCCAAATACTTGGAAGTCTATTAGGTTTATATATATCTCTGGAATCAAATAGAGTATTATATATGGATTGAACTATTTGTCAAGTAATTCCTCCAGTTTCAAAATGATACATTTATTTACATTAAATTTTTTATTAGGTAATAGTGGTAAATTGTAAACTTCAAAGAAACTCTTTGTGTTTACTGAATTTTGATTGGCTAAAATTTCTGAAGAATAGTTATTCACAAAAAGTGCATTTATAATTAAATTTTAATATTTTTTTAATGTGTTAAAATTCTAAAACATACATGTTTTTAAAACAGATATAATAGTAACAAATTTGAAATTGCGGTTTTACATTCTCACAAGCTTTGTTGGTGTGAACAGGGTTACAAGGAGAAGATAGTAGACATAAGAGAGGAGATACTGAGGAAGAGAAGAGCTGGGAAGCTACCAGGAGACACCACCTCTGTTCTCAAAGCATGGTGGCAATCTCATTCCAAATGGCCTTATCCTACTGTGAGTTCTCTCTTTCATTAATTTTCGTCCATTCATTGATTCTCCTCCCAAGTAATAACAATGAGCATTGCTTGCAGGAGGAAGATAAGGCTAGGCTGGTGCAGGAAACAGGTTTGCAGCTAAAGCAAATAAACAATTGGTTCATCAATCAGAGAAAGAGGAACTGGCACAGCAATCCATCTTCTTCCACTGTCTTGAAGAACAAACGCAAAAGGTAATACTACTTATATTGTCTTAAAACTTATGGGTTCGACTCAAGTCTGAAACCATTTGTGTGCATGGATGAAAGCAATGCAGGTGACAATAGCGGAAGAGAGCGTGAACGTTTCACGTAGGAAAGAAGATATATATGAAGTGAATTGTAGCTGGATTGGTTGGGATTTAAGGCAAGGGTTTAGGGGTGTTAAAGGGTGAGATAATGAAGAAGGAGAAGTTGGGCTATACAGAGAGGAGACGATATTAGAAAGTAACTTTTTGTGCAATTACAACATAGTACGTAGTTTGGTTATGTTATGCCATATGTTTATTGGTAGTAAGTACACAAAACCCAAAAGTAAAAAATATTGTCACTATTATATGATTTCCATTCAATTTTTCTCCTACTTGTTCTGTACTGTTATCGTTAGCCTAATGTCTTTGCCGTTACCATATAGTTTTTCTATTATTTTTTGGCCAATGTAGACTTGCTTAAATCTAGATTTATTGTGTAATTTGCCCTTTTGACGATCCCCAATTCTCTCTCTCCCTCTCTATCATCCGCAGTTTAGAATATTTTTCGTGGCTTCGTTCAGGATCGTCACAAATGTGACCTGCCAATAATACATCAATGAAGAAAGCTTCTAATGTTTGAAAATTGTAATGGTCATGTCATAGATGTTACACTGTAATCATAAGGAATGTGTGCTGTAAGAAAATGAGTTATCGTACAATCTATTGTCAAAACTCCATTCCCCAACCTTGCCATAAGTTAAAAGACCCTGAAATCACAACAATCATGAATCCAGTCCTCAAGTTTGTATTTGTTAAATCTTTTTGTCTCTTGTTCTTAAATGACAAATCAGAATTCGAAATCTTACCTTCATATCATAGTCACATCCATAAGTGTGTAGTGTATGGGGGCTGATTTATTACCACCAATAGAACCAAACCAAGTTAAGGTTTCAAAAAATAATAATCTTATCCATGTAACAATATATACACTTTATGGGGTCCAAGCCATAGTTATTACACTGTCTTCAAACTCATGTTAATATTGGAAATTTAACAACAGTTGAGAGGAAGACTTTTCACTGAATATCAATTTGACCAAGCATGGTGGCACACTTCTGGCTTCTCCATTCATGGGTGAAAACATGCTTAACAACAATAAACAAGTTTTACCAAATGCAAAAGAAAAAAATGTATAGGTTAGGGTTTACCTGAATCATGAAGTCATCGTCTAGAAAACTTGTACCACCATGCAATGCAGATGAGACAGCATAAGCATACCTATACAAGATAACAAAAGTTGTAGTCAGGTCTAATTAACCGACAAAACCAAACAGAACATTCCATGCAAGAAAATAATGTTGTACATTTCAAGAACCCATCCAAAAGCCGTCTGCGTCAGAATCACTCTTAATAGCCAAAGCAACATTCATCCAAGTTGGAGCTATCTTATCCAAAGTTTCCTAGAAAAAGCATAACATCCGCAACCCATTGAGATCTTGTCCTTACTTGGTTGGTGAATGAAGAACAAAAAAAGCAAGTTTCTGTTTAAACTGGACATTTCGTTTACGTTTCGGATCTGCTTAAGTTATAATTAAATTACAATTTTTATATTGTTTTAGAGCAGTTTTATTCAGTAAAATGCATGATGTGCTGCTTGCGGTTCTGGTGTTGCTGACATGGATAATGGATTCGGGTCAAGGATGGGTTTAGAATAAAGGCGATGATGTGAAGACACACGGGAGTGTTTGTGTTCAGCCTTCCTGTGTTTTATCCCATTTGTCACCGATGAAGTAACAATGTAATTTTATATTAAATAAATAAAATGGACATGTTTTAGGTAACTCTACCCAATACCATTGAAATGTCAAAACCATCTCTGGAACCACAAAAGCTCAGAATAAATAACCAAAGCAGTAAAATAACTATCACTCTTCAAAAGTGTGTGCTTGCTGCCCCACTCCCTTGCTTCATTTGCGCCAACAATCTCTCACTCTCTCTGCAAACACACACATTATCCTGTCTTAGCGTCTACAATATCAAACGTAACCAAAGGTAAGACTAATTCATTTTATTCAGCTTTACCTTCTGACGTTTAGACTCTGGAGATGATGGTGGTTCAGGTCTCCGACTTGACTCCCCTCCCTCTGCACCTTCCCCCTCCTGTATCTCAATTTTATCCACAACCAAAACTCATTCAAACATTTTCTAATGATCCCATTATTATCAAGACTATATAACCCACAAGCAAAATGATTTCACAAGTTTTCTATTTACATAACATCGTTCACTAACTAACTGAGCCCTCCAATATGAATCCCACAAGTCAAATGACGTGTTGCATAAGAATCCACGGAAATAAACAAGCTATGTACACATGTTAAAATGGTGAGACAATGGAGAGATACAAAGTACCTGTCTTGAAGAGGCTTGTCTATTGCTATTGCTGGCTCTGCCTGCAGTTTCATCTGAGCTTGTGGAAGGCACGTTTTGAGATATGAATGGCATGATTTGCTGAAGAACACTTGATATGAAATTCCCTTCATCCATCCCTGTTGCTGGCTCTACTTGTGCATTTGAAACTGCTTCGTTTGTTTCCGTCGATGCTGTGGCAGATGAATATACTGTCACTTGAGGCTCCTCTCGACTAGATACGGGTCTCAACATCTGATTGAGTCTGTTTCTTAACTCAGAGAAACCTCGATCGCCTGGAGCATAATTGATATCACCTACATGTTTGAAGAGAAGCCAAATGTTTATGACACAGCCTATCCATCTTTTAGACAACTTAAAAACCACCCGGTCTAACAAGATCAAAGCCAAAACAGTAATGGGAGAACGTCAAATCAAACATACTACGACAAGGAAAAAAAAAGTTTCCTATTCACGACATTTTATCAAATAAATCAGCAGCATAGTGGAAGACATGTTTAAAAAGTACCTTCTCTTCCTGGAGTACTGGCACTCCGTGGCTGCCTAGTAGAGGATTCAGTAACAGTCTGATGTACACCAGTGGAGTTACGTTCGCCAGTAGATACCTGTTGATATCTAGCAACAACGGGTATAACCAAGGCCACAGGACTCCGAGTTGTTTCGGATGTCCCTCTCACTGAAGGGGCAGAATCAGTAGTGCCACTGGGTGGAGGAGGGACCGACTGTCCAGGGGTTTGCTGTGTATTACTTTCTTCTCTCTGGTTGGTCCCACTCGAGGGCATCCAAGATCCTTACGTAACGAAGACGAATCCAGATATAAGGTGATGTGAAGATCTTCAACATAGCAGGAAAGAACTTAGAAATTAACTGTATGAACGGTACCTGTGCGTATTCTTATCTCAATGTTTCTAGGGGTAGAGGTAACAGTTTGTCCACCGAAAGGGCTAGAATGTGCAGTTCCTGCTTGTAAGCCTCCAATACTCGTCCCCATCCGAGAGGAGTGTGACTACAAGAATTAGTAAGGTAGATACGAAGTTAAAGGGTGAAAAAAGTGTACACACTGCTAAAGAGGAAAAAAAGGAAAGAGACAGACCGGTAAGGGATTTCCCCCTGTAGGAGATATGAACACTGCAGGCCCAGCATTCACAACGGCATCATCCTAAAATTTTAGATAACAACGTTCTTATAGATATATGGGAATGAACACAACTATATATGAATGCATCATAAAAATGTAAGAGTGAGATTCATAAATGTAGGACAAGTATACGCACAGGTGTTTGTCCCAAACGCAGCATCATGGTGGTCCGGCCAAGCTCCATAAGCGAAATGCCTAAGCTCTCCAAGAGCGATCCTGACTGAAACATATGTGTCTGGCACAACCTTCGGGTTGAGGGATCGGTCACATTTACATGATCCACGAGCTGCCTTGAGAGATTCTGCAGAAGGGAGGTATAAAACACTAAACAGTTATTCTTGTTTCCATAGCTTTGACCACCCAATGCAGATAAGACTTCATGAGACAGAAGACAAAAGGAAAAGGGCATACAGATAAACAATCTGATACTTCACCGGTCAACAATTGCCTTGTCGATTGCAACACTTCAGCCAAATGAGATGGCCTTGGAATCCGACTCTCTCCAGTAGTAGAAGCAGAATCTTGCACACTGCCAATTGGATTTACAGGCTCTTGCAAGTTATTAGCATTGCTACCTGCAAAAAAAAAAAAAAAACAGTACCACTGTTAGAATCTCGAGATTTCTTCTCATCACAGAACCAAACATTTGGAATCAGTCTCACCATTTGCAGCAAATTCTTGTCTCAGATGATTTAGATATTCGGATAAGGTTGTCAATGAATCTGGAATCGCCTGCAGTGGTAAAGTAATAGGGTTCTCGTGAACATAAACATAATGCACCTTACTAAGCAAAAATTGTAACATGAGAAATTATGGAATCAAAGGAGCAAGTACAGCTTGTTGTGAAGATGCCAAGGGTGTAGATGTCTGGTCCGCCTCATTTGGTGTGACAGCCCGCGCTCCAGTACTCCGAGTTAGATTCTCGAGAAGAGGACCCTGGCAAATAAACGTCAGTGGCTTACATCTAAATCGATTTATAGAAACCCACAGGATATTACAGGCACTTACCATAGCATCAATTCCTTCCATACCATTACCACCTTCTGGATTAGAGATCCCAAGTGAACCCAAAACAGCTGAAACAATCTGCCAGATATGAAACATAGCTCGTGAAAAAGCTCACACCTAATCCAACACATACAAATCTAGAAACAGATAAAAGAGGGCCCACATGACCAAGATCTGAATAGACCCCATCTGCTTGATCGATGTTGAAGGATCCTACTAAAACTCGTGATCGTTGACCGCTCGGTTGGTCACCCGCACTCGAAGCAGGATCAGCCGCTGAAAATCAAAATCTACAATTAGCAGAATCTCACACAAAGCATTGGAAAATGAAAACTATCATGAGAGCAGAGTTTCAAAGATGACTATGAACAAGTTTTGTGACAACAAATTTGCAGGGGAACTAGAAACAAACCTGCATTACCAGTTACACTCTCGGATAACGGTGGAATGGGTTGTCTGACAACCATATGCAGAGTGTGGCCATCTTCAACATCTAAGAGACCCCGTTAAAGAACTTTAACCGGAGAAAGAAACAGAAATTACAAGCTATTACACGACACTAACAAACACGGAAGCCGAAACCAAGGGTTTGACAAACTACGTCAGCAAACAAAGGTTCAAAACTAAAACGAAAGCTCTGAGAAAGAGCTAACGGGATGTGGTGGAAAGACCAAAAGGATACGATACGCTGACAGGAGTTGATCATCTTTCATTACTTGTCCTCGACATATCAAGCGTTGTTGTTCTGTGACAACGCCAGTAACTGAAGCAATTTGCTCCTTCAATGCGGGAACAGGAACCTGAATTGAAACAAGAATAACAGAAAGTAAAAACAAGTCTATATCAGACACATACAAAAAAAAAAGTGACAACAAGACAAGGTATTAGTTCCACGAATTCAATCAAAGCACTGAACAGATCGTAATTGTATGCTCAAACTGAGAATGAGATCAAACGAATTTTATAGTATAACGTTTTATCTTACAGATTTATTGACACGTAAGGTGTGTGTTTGGGAGTCCAGTGTCTTTATATTGATCTCAACCATAGCACTAGCACACTGAGATGCCATAACTTCGTCTTTGCCACTGTGTGCCATCCTTTCAAAACCCTTTGGAACCTATGAAACAAAACAAAAAATGCGTCAACTAATACTTAGCTGTATGGATAACTATTCCATCATGCCCACACACACAAAAAAAAAAACAACCTTTTGATCAAAACTAGAACTGAACTAAACCGCAAAACCTTTGCCAAAGACGAAATCTCAGAAAAACAGACTTGTTCTCAAAAATTCAAGAGGAAAAAACCAATACTTTAATTACTCAAACTCAACAAAAGAGATGTGATCATCAATAAACAACGGTGTGCAAGCTCAACTAACGAAATATCTACCAGCTGTGAAATTCAATCAAACAACAAGTAAAGTTCTATGCTTTTCGGTGACCCAAGTGGATCTAAAAAAAAACCCTAGAAAATGAAACGGCAAGGCAGCATAAAGCAAAATTTAATTATCAACGGAGAGGAAGCAAAACCTAGAAAACTTGATCGGAGATGAAGAGAATCTAAACCAGTTGAGGTAGAAGGGGAAGGAGAATCTATGAACCCTAAGAGAGTCTCTTCGAGGCTTCGAAAGGCGATTCCGCGGCGAGGACAGTGAGCCCTGAAAAATTATTTTGATTTTTATTTTTCTTCTGCCCTATTCTTTCTTCCGTTATATATTATTTGCTCACGTGAGTCAATTTTTTAAAATCATTTTCTAATAATAATAATAAATACTAATTTGGCAAGTTAAATGAATTATCATTTTTTGACAGAAAACTAGGATCATTATCTATATCAATTATTTAACAAAATATTTTCTTTTCATTATATATTATGATCTCACGTGAGTCAAATTTTAAAACTCATTTTCTAATAATAATATATATTAATTTGGCAACTAAAAAGAATTATCATATTTTTTGACTGAAAACTAGTATCATTATCTATATTAATTAATTAACAAAATAAGTTTTTTTCATTATATATTATGATCTCACGTCAGTCAAATTTTAAAAATCATTTTCTAATAATAATATATATTAATTTGGCAACTAAAAAGAATTATCAGAAAAATTGACAGAAATTTAGTATCATTATTATCTATTTATCTATATAACTTAATTAACAAAATAAAGTTTGATTTTTCATTTTCAAATCCGGGAGTTTAAGGAATAAGATATTCTTTTGACCAGAAATAAAAGGAATAAAATATTCTTGATTTGGCATATTAGTAATGTGTAGAGAGATTTGTGTATGTATTTTTAATGGTAACCGAACTGAAGAAGGCCTTTTGTCTTCTTAACCAAGTAGAAAATATTGAATAATCTGTTGTCTTCTTCAGTATTAACACAACACCATTTTTATTTTTATATTTGGATATCTATGTACCATCCCCTATATATTATTTGAGAATCATTTAAAAAGTTGTAATCTTAAGTTTGCAAGAATTAAAAATAACATCAATTCTACGTGGCATAGCTCTTTGGCTTCTATTTTAAATCTCAAGTATTCTGTAGCATGTGATATAATGTATAGTTTAAAAATAATATTCTCTAGCAATATAATATTCCATAGTCTATAGTTGGTCGCATATATCAAATATTTATTGTTTCACATGATTTCATTAAATAAACCCTACAAAATTACCTAATGTGATCAAAATATATATATGACAATTAATGATTTTAAACAATAAAGATTTGATAACAATCTGTATATTTTTTTCATTTTTTTATTTCCTTATTATTAAAATAAATTACACAATTACATTAATCATATAATAAAAATCTAGATTTTTTTTATGTATGTTGTATTTCGAATTTTTGGAAATGAGTATAAATTACTAAAACTGTTAAAAGTCCCACATAAACTTTTAAGATCAAGGTTTTAATTTTTTTTTCTATACTAAAATATAATGATTATAAGACTATATGAAGAAATAATTTTAGTTTATATATATTTAATATCATTTTAATTAAACTATACATCGTATGAAAATACATACTTATATTTTGATATTTGCCTTGAACATATATTGAAAAGGTAATATTTTAACTTTGAAATAAGTCATTGTTTTTTTTAAATGATTATAAATTATTGAAACTACTAAACATCTCACATTAAAAAAAATTCGTTGGTGTACAGTTTTGTTACACAAATATGCAAATAATCATAAAATCATATGTGTAGAAACCTCATTTAATTAATATCCATATTAAAAGTGTGTTATATTACTATGTTTATATCATTTAAATTTAATTATATATCATATACGATATATAAGATTGATTATTTTGATTTATTTACCCTAATTGTGAACAAAAAAAAAAGTAATAGTTAAATTTATATGCATACGCCAATTTATTACATAATACTAGTAACTGATTTCTTAGTTATTTAATATATATTTATTATTTTATTATTTATAATATGCAGAAAAATATAAAATAAATAATAAATATAAAATACTTATTGTGCATAAAGTGCAGATCTTAACTTAAGTATGTATCTCTTTAATTATTTTAATTCTTAAGTATTTTCTAAAACAAACGAAATGAGAATAAAATTCAAAATAAATATTTATATCGAGTAATAACCAAAATATAAAAAACATAGCAAGAGAAAAATGGAAGATAAATAGGACTGACACGTGAACGTAAACTTCTCATAACCATAATTAATTTTTAAATTGTTAAATCATGATATAAAACTGAGTTAATTTTTTAATTTTTTAAATCATTATGGTTATGTTAAATCATGACCATAATTAATTTTTAATTATTTATTTGTATTTGAAAAACTTAAAAATATTTTTAAAAATAATAATTTGTAAAAAAATATAATTTTCTAATATTATTAGAGATAAATAAATTATATTAAATTAGTTTTGAAACTTTATATATTTTAAATGCAAATATTTTATCAATTGCTTCTTAAAAAACATTAGGGAACTTGCTAATTCTCTACCAATCAAGCCCAGTAACACTCCATTTATTTTCCATCACTCGAACACTGAAAAGTGAAAAGATCTATGAAACAGATCCATTATCTACATTTCTAATTAAAATTTTTTTTGATCCTACATATAGATAATTGTATAAAAATTTCAAAATTCTTAAATTTCAAATCTATATATAATAGCAAACTGAAAGTGACATCAGCATTTTTTTATAGGAAAAAAAAAAATTCAATCCAATGGTCATAGTTAACTTGATTTTAAGATCTAATGGACCAAAAAAAACCTTTTCATATGATTGATGATGTCATCAAATATATGACAACTCTTCATTGAAAAGGCATATATTTCATTTTAATAGCCACAATCATATTTTTCATAAGTTTAAATATTAATATTAACTTTTTAGAAGATAATATTTGTATGTGTCATGACCGAAGAGGTATGAACGTATCGTGATTCAAGAGGTACGAACATGTCGTGACCCAAGAGGTACAAATGTGTCGTGACCCAAGAGGTAAAAATGTGTCATGAACCAAGAGGTACGAACGTGTCATGACCCAAGAGGTGCGATCGTATCGGAACCGAAATGGTGCGAACATGGCAGGACCGAAAGGGTGCGAATGTATCGGGACCAAAAGAGTGCGAACGTGTCGGTACCGAAAGGGTGCGAACGGGTCGGGACCGAAAGGGTGCGAACGTGTCGGGACCGAAAGGGTGCGAACGGTTTGGGACCGAAAGGGTGCGAACGATTCGGGACCGAAATGGTGCGAATGGTTCGGGACCGAAATGGTGCGAACGGTTCGGGATTGAAAGGGTGCCAACTGTTCGGGATCGAAAGGGTGCGAAGGGTTCAAGACCGAAAGGTGCGAACGGTTCGGGACCGAAAGGGTGCGAACGGTTCGAGACCGAAAGGGTGCGAACGGTTCGGCCCGAAAGGGTATGCGAACGGTTCGGCACCGAAAGGGTGCGAACGGTTCGGCACCGCAAGGGTGCGAACGGTTCGGCACCGTAAGGGTGCGAACGGTTCGGCACCGCAAGGGTGCGAACGGTTCAGCATAGAAAGGGTGCGAACGGTTCGGCACCGAAAGGGTGCGAACGGTTCGGCACCGAAAGGGTGCGAACGGTTCGGCACCGAAAGGGTGCGAAAGGTTCGGCAGCGAAAGGGTGCGAACGGTTCGGCACCGAAAGGGTGGGAACGGTTCGGCACCGAAAGGGTTCGAACGGTTCGGCACCGAAAGGGTGCGAACGGTTCGGCACCGAAAGGGTGCGAACGGTTCGGTACCGAAAGGGTGCGAAGGGTTCGGCACCGAAAGGGTGCGAGTGGTTCGGCACCAAAAGGGTGCGAATGGTTTGGCACCAAAAGGGTGCGAGTGGTTCAGGATCGAAAATGTGTGAATGTAACGTCACCGAAAGGGTGCAAATGGAACGTCACCGAAAGGGTGCGAATGTAACATCAGCAAAATGGTGAGAATGTAACGTCATCAGAAAGGTGTGAATATAACATACCGAAAGGGTGCGAACATAATGTTACCAAAAGTGAACGAACAAAATATCATTGATACTTATGGATTCAAGTCATTAGAGTTAAGGCCGAGCCATCATAAGTGGTAAACATATTGTTCATGGTCGGGTGCTATGGACTATGATCCATGATATGGATTGATGGCTCAAAAAGAAGTGTATATGAAACAGCCTTAAAGTTTTATTATACCTTGTAATAAGTATAAAAATATAGACATTCATATGTATGGTAATGAAAGCACATAGACACTAACGTCAATTTTTTTTTTTTTTTGGAAAGGCATGACTCCTGATGATAAATACTACACACCTATAGAAATGAATATACAATCCAAGGTGTATCGTGTTAAACAAATTATGGAACTACTTTATAAAGTTTATATGCCAAATTTAAATGCAAACCATTTTTAAAATTAAATATAAAAATAATCAGAGAAGATTAATTATTTATTTGTTTCCTTAAAAGACACTTTTAAGGGTATTTAATAAATCATAAAATATATTTTTCAAAAATACTCCACATTTCATTTTATTTGGCATTTGCAACCTTTCACATTAATTGAGACTTTTTTTAAGATACACAACTTTTTATTTTATTTGGCATCACAATCTATAGAATTAATTGAGATTTTTGTTAAGATACACAGCCTTTCATTTTATTTATTAAGAAACACAACTTTCATTTTATTTTTTTAAAGAGGCACAACTTTCCATTTTTTGCCTTTACAATATTTCACATTAATTGGCATTTTTATTAAGATACAGAACTTTAGAATTAATTGGTATTTTTATTAAGACACACAATCTTTCATTTTATTTATTAAGAGACACAGCTTTTTATTTTATTTTATTAAGAGACACAACCTTTCATTTTATATATTAAGAGAAACAACTTTCGTTTTATTTTACATTTACAACATTTCACATTAATTGATATTTTTAATAAGAGTCACCACCTT
>CAKOAT010320266.1:8775-28413 GCA_932364175.1 Eruca vesicaria subsp. sativa
TTCGCCGGAGAAACTAGTCAGCAGTTTTGGAATCGGCTCGACTTCCGAGAGGTCGATTCCCATTCGTGCTAGCGTGTTGCGGAAGATGACGTTGACCGTGCTTCCGGTATCAACCAGGATTCGCGCAACCTCTAGATCGCTTATCACCAAATCGATGACAAGGGGATCGGCATGCGGTTGGTCGATTCCGCCGGTTTCAACATCGTTGAAAGAGATTACTCCTGTCGAAGAATCGTCCATCGGCACCTTCCAACTCGAGCCGGTTTCGGCTTTACGTTGGTAGGATTTTATCGACGAGACGGTGTCGTTAAAGTATGGCGATTCGCCGATGATCATGTTGATTTTACGGCGGTTAGCGTCGTTACCCTTCTCGTCTGTTTTTCTTCCGCATTTTTCGCCCGACTGATTTCCCTGAGGCGGGGTTTGCGCGTTTTTGTCATTCTTCGGAACGCGGTCTGAATCGCGGATGAGATCCTTGAAGCTTGATATCTCGGAAAGTTCTCCCGCGACTAGCTTCACGGCCAGTCTAGCGCAGAGAACTTTGCAGTTCACGGTGGAATGACCATGGGTTTGGTGGAGGTCGCAGAAAGAATTCTCGTCGTAATTCGAATTTCTCGTCCATGTGTTTCCTGTAGTTCGCCCTTGCTCCGAACCGGAGTTGATAGCGTAGTTATGCGCCCCTCGGAGATCCTGCCCCTCGTGATGGACGAATTTGTCGTTACGAGAGCTCTTCTTTTTCTGCTTCTGCTCGGACGCGTTATCCCTTGCGGATGTTTTCGTCGGCTTATGCTTTTCGGACAGGACTTTAGTTTCCTCCTCGATGGTTATGAAGTCGGTGGCCTTATGGAGCGCATCCTGGATCGTCCGCGGTTTCTCGAGAGTTATCCATCTGCGGAACTCCGATTTATACCAGAGCGATTTCCTTAACGCGTCGATGGCGGCTTTGTCGCTGATCCCGCTAACCCTAGCCATGACGAGTTTAAATCTACTCATGAAATCGCGGAGAGATTCGTCTTCCTCGTGCACCAAGCTCCAGAGATCGGCGTCGGAGGTCTCCGGGTTGATGAACATCGAGTACTGTTTCAGGAACTCCGAAGCCAGTCGACGGAAACTTCCGATCGAATTTCGCCTAAGTTTGGCGAACCATTCGATCGCGGCTCCTTCTAGGTTTTCGATGAAGAGGCGGCAGTAACCTGTGTCTTTCTCGTGGTCCTTGAGCTTGGCTCGTCCCATGGTGATCTGGAACGCTTGCAGGTGCGCTTTGGGATCGGTCTTCCCGTCGTAAGTCAGCATCATGAGCTTTCCGGGATCGGGCAATTTGATCACGGTAATGCGAGCCGTGAAAGGCGTTCTCCGAGATTCGTACAGCAGCCGATCGATCTCGGGTGCGGCGCTGGTCGCGTGGTGAATCTGAGATTTCACCGCTTTTGCCGCTGCGGCCGTTTTGGTAATGTATTCGCGGAGATCGCGAATCTCGGTCTGATTGCCAGCAGTTTTCCGACCCTGTCGGCGTTTGCTGCGAGTGACCGGAGATCGCTCCTCAGCGGTTTTTGCGTATCGCGCGAAGTCGAGTTCTCCTTCGTCTCCAGTAAAGGAACGTTCGGGAGACGACTCCGGTTGAGGACTGCGNCAGTTTTCCGACCCTGTCGGCGTTTGCTGCGAGTGACCGGAGATCGCTCCTCAGCGGTTTTTGCGTATCGCGCGAAGTCGAGTTCTCCTTCGTCTCCAGTAAAGGAACGTTCGGGAGACGACTCCGGTTGAGGACTGCGAGTTTTCCTTCTCCTAGGATGGACGTCGGCGTCTTCGTCTGTCGAGTCGGCCTGGTCGCTTGTTTCCAGGTTGACCCGTTCGATGCCGTCGCCTTCGGTCTCATGTTCGCGAGTAGGAGATTTTTCCGATTCGTTCAGCGTCGTGTCAGGGTTTTCTTTTCCGGAATCCTTTTCCGGTACGTTTCCCTGATCGATTCTGGGACGATCCGTAGGAGCGCCGAAATCGAGTCTCCTTCCGCGGATTTTGGTAGTTCCGTGGGGGCGAATTGCTTTGGTTCTCGCAGTTAGGGTTTCGAGCCGTTTTGCGAGTGAACCAATGAGCTTTTCTTGCTCTTCCGATTTTTTGTTAAACTCGGAAAGCATCTTTTCTACGGTCTCGGCGTTAGCGTTTGTAGCGTTGGCCGCAGGCGCGTCTTTTGGTAGCGGTGTTTCAACGTTGTCGCGTTCGTCGCGAGTTTGGTTGTCACCAGTCATCGTTTCTTCGTTGGTCATGTTCCGGTTACGGTGTAAGATAGATCCGACCCCCCCTCCTTCTAGCACCAAACTGTGGGAGTCGATTTCACCCTACTGTCAAATAAATCGTAAATAAGGAAACTTCGGGAAAACCCTAAGTTTCCAGAGGAACCGGCTATCTGCGAAAACCGCACAACGAAAATAAGAAAATGATAACTTAGAATTAAAATGAGAATAAACGAAAACAGAGAGCAAAGAGGTTCTTATTCCGAATCTGCGTAGAACTGCTACAAAAAGAATTGCCGAAAGCGTAAGAACTAGAAAACCCTAATTGAGACGCAGCTCGCTAACAGAAAAACGGAAAGATTCCTAAATGCTAGTTTTGGTGGTGAGAGCTCTAAATTTTCGTGTGTATGCTTCTGCCCTAGACCTCCTCTTTATATACTCCTCGTCTTGGCTATCCGATCTTTCCATTTCGCCCAGATTTGACTAAATCGGGAATTTTCCATTCTTCTCGATCCTTCCTTTTCTTCTGCGGAAATCTTCTATTTCTCTTCAAACCTTCCTTTTATGTTTAAACTTGACTTTTATTTTCTTTCTGCGAGTAAACCGTCAAAACGTTATCAAATCTGCGGGTTAGATTCCGTTAAAATCGCGAGATGGGTTTTTATCGCGTTTTAGGTCCTTCCGGGCCGTTTTGCGATAAAAACCGTTTTCCGACTTTTTACGGGATCGTTTCCTGATCTGACGTCGTTTTAATAAATTTCTCGAGTTAATCGCAAAGTTTTATGATTTACTCGACTTTTTATTAAAAACACGCTTTTTTACGACCTACTCGGCGTTTTTTATTAAAAGCGCGTTTTTTACGATTTTAACGAGAAATCTTGAATAAATCGTATAGTTTAGGCAATGTTCGGTGTTTCGTTTAACCGTTGCCGTTTTATACGATTTCCTTGAGTTCTTTCCGAGAAAACGAAGTTTTACGGTTTTTATCGTAAAACTCGAACGGTAAGTCGGATCGAGATGGAACGAGAGATATTTCGGCCGTGGTTTAGAATGCGACCTTGTCGAAAGACGTAAGTTTCGAATCGGGAATGCGGGAAATCGAGACGCGGAGTGTTCGGGAGGTTTTTAGTTCGCCCATCGGCGTACTATGCCGGGCCCGGCTTAGTACGCCGATGGGCGAACTAAAGAGTGACTCTTAGTTTGCCCATCGGCGATCTAAGCCGGGCCCGGCTTAGATCGCCGATGGGCGAACTAGAGAGTGTTTCTTAGTTCGCCCATCGGCGAACTAAGCCGGGTCCGGCTTAGTTCGCCGATGGGCGAACTAGTTGCGACTAGTTCGCGTTTTACGGCTTTTTCGGTTTTTTGCGGTTTTGTAAAACGATTCTCGAGTTTTATAAAACGATCTTCGGATTTCATAAAACGACTTTTTGGTTTTATAAAAACGATCTTCGAGTTTTATAAAGCGATTCTCGAGTTTTATAAAACGGTTTCTCGAGTTTTATAAGACGATTCTCGAGTTTTATAAAACGGTTTTTTCGAGTTTTATAAAGCGATTTCTCGAGTTTTATAAAACGATTCTCGAGTTTTATAAAACGATTCTCGAGTTTTATAAAACGGTTTTCTCGAGTTTCATAAAGCGATTTCTCGAGTTTTATAAAACGATTCTCGAGTTTTATAAAACGATTCTCGAGTTTTATAAAACGATTCTCGAGTTTTATAAAACGATTCTCGAGCTTTATAAAACGATTTCTCGAGTTTTATAAAACGATTCTCGAGCTTTACAAAACGATTTCTCGAGTTTTATAAAACGATTCTCGAGCTTTATAAGACGATTTCTCGAGTTTTATAAAACATTTCTCGAGTTTTATAAAACGATTCTCGAGCTTTATAAAACTGTTCTTTTTGTATTCTTGCGGAAAGTTTTGGCTATTAATTCCGTCGTACCGATTTTGACCCCAACAATTCTCGAGTTTTATAAAACGATCTTTGGAGTTTTATAAAACGTATTTTTATTTTTACTTTTGCGGAGACTTTTAGCCATTGATTCCGTCGTGACCGATTTTGACACCAACAATCCTTTATAAATCAGAATAGCTCGGAAATGTTATCCTCTAAACCTCTTGCAAACTAATTATAGATATGGATGTTTGAACAACGGCAAGTAGCAACCGCATAAGGACAACCAAACAAAATATGATTGATTGTTTCATCTTCAAGACAACAACGTTGACAAGTAGGATCAAAATTAATACCTCTTGAACATAGTTGAGCATATGCTGAGAGAGCACTTGAAAGAATTATCCACAGAAAAGCTTTATCTTTGCCAAGATATTAAGTTTCCAAACCTGAACCTTTAACTCCAAAGATCCCAGAGGAGGAGCAATAGGATAACCATCTAAATTAAAACCCATGAGTTGCCACCCATTATCTTGATTATACTAAGTAAGTCATGTCCTTTGTATACGGACATATATAACAATTTTGGACAGCATACTCCGATAGCTTGATAGTTGAACTAGATGAATATCCTTAGTAGACAACCAAGTTTCCAATTGGGGAACATTCCAACTACGGCTATCTTAATACATTAAATCAGTAACTTTCATAAATAGTTATTGGATACTTAAGAGTTCTCGGTGGAAGTCTTTGGATCCACTTATCCGGCCAAACATTGGTATGTTGATATCTGAAATAAGGTATGCATACCATTTTGAAGTAATTCTTTACCTACCTGAATGGATATCCATCCATAAGAGGGTTGAGTTATATTCAACAATTGTAATAATCTCGACGAATAGAAGTACCTTCCTTAGTACTATCTACATAGAAGATAACTTGGTTTATTAACCAGAAGCCAAGCTTATTACACAAGAAGGGCTATATTAAACGAATACAGATATTTGAACCCCATACCTCCTTCCTTCTTTGGAAAGAAAAGACGTTTCCAAGAAACCCAAGATATCTTTCTCTTATCATCATTTTTACCGCATGAGAACTCAGAAAAAATTGAATTAATCTCATCACAAGTCGTTTTTGGCAGAAGATAACAAGACATCGAGTAAACCAGTTTGACTTGGAGAATAGATTTTATCAGGACTTCTTTCCCAGCCGGTGTTAAGAACTGATCATACCAAGGAGAAACTTGGGCTGTACCTGACCAATCATGCCCTGGAAGTCATTAATCTTGCATCTACTAAATTGTTCTAGGAGTCCTACATACTTTCCTCCACCCCAAATCCGATGAAATTTTAGAATATGTGGAATCCTTAATTTTTGTTGAGCTCGAATCTTCGTTTCAAAAATGATGGATGACTTAGAAAGTTCAACTTTCTGACCAGATACTCGCTCATAGTTCTCAAGAACCAACGCCATGCACCGAGCATTATTCTCATCAGCCCTCACAGAAAAGAGAGAATCATTGCCAAAAAATAAATGAGAAATAGTAGGAAAATGTCTAGCCAGTGTCATATCTTTAAACTGATTTAACTCTTGCTCTCTATCCATTATTTGACTGAGAACCTTTGCACACAAGAGAAACAAATAAGGACACAAAGTAAATGTTGAATCCTAACACAAAACATAATCAACTGTATCCATTTTTATCTAAATCAAACTTCTCTGTGATATATTTCAAAAAACCCCAGTCCACCCATCTTTACCGAAAAGAGGCGAAGAGCCCAACTGAAGCTCCGAAATCAAACACCGCGGACAACTGAATGCATTCTGAAGTATGGGGGGGGGAAGTGGGAGAGCTCAAGCAAGCTGATGACTGCGTAGTGCCGGTCAGGCTCCGCCAAACTTTAGAATTTTTATTGAGAGAAAGTGAGAGACACGAGTGTGATCCATGCCATTCAAAGTTATGACGAATACCTACACTTTGACGGAAATTTGATAAAAACTCAATCCCTCCAATAAAGAAAACGAATGTAATGCTTGCTGACTCTCGTCTTTCACGGCGTCCACCTACAAAATTGAGGATTAAACAAATCGATTTCTTTATACTTTGATGGCCATCACTAAACTCTGATTCGTTTATGGTTCTCCAATATTAGCTAAGGTGAGTGTCTAATCTGTGAATCCCGTACCAGTATAGAATTCTTCCTATCGTGGTTTAGATTTTAGATCATGATATGTCTGTTTGAATTGAGTATGTTTGAATCTTGATTGGTAGTTTGTTCATTCACAGTAAATTAGAACTAGGGGTCTCGAAGATTAAACCGTTGATTGGATTGGGTGATGCTAAGAGATGCTATATATATATATATATATAGTTATGAGTAGGGACTATGCGTGAGGCGGGGGCGGGGGTTCAGGGATGCATGGACTAGCGACGCAACTATTGAGGGCGGGCGCTCAAAGACGTCTGGGCTAGTGACGCAGCTTGTGTGGGGTGTGGGTGCAGAGACGTTTGCATTTGACGCAGCTTTTGAGGGCGGGGGTACATAGACATACTGTACTAGCGACGCAACGTATAATGTATATCCGTATATGGAGATGCTGAGTGTGTGGTTTAACTATGCACTATCAGCGCGTTGGTTGTTATGTGTGATGCCTTAGGAGTCTTGATTGTTTATGTTAGAGCTAAACTCCCACTGTGGGAGTTCTATTTACTCAAGTCAGCGTTTTGCATGTTTAGCATCCCATACCTCACTGAGTGACTCCCCTGTTACTCACCCCTCTTCCTTCCTCTCCTTTTTGGTGAGACTGGCGATCTGGAGTGATCGTTTCAGA
This sequence comes from Eruca vesicaria subsp. sativa, assembly GCA_932364175.1. NCBI lineage: Eukaryota > Viridiplantae > Streptophyta > Magnoliopsida > Brassicales > Brassicaceae > Eruca > Eruca vesicaria. The sequence goes on from CAKOAT010320266.1 coordinate 15,735, forward strand.
CTTGTTCTTTTGGGAGTTTTATTTATTTATTTTTAGACTTATGCTTTTATCGATATTTTCGAGATTTTTTATGTTATTTGGATTTATTTCTATTTATTAGATTTATGCAGTTTGGAGATGATTTATGTGATTTAATAAATGAATATTTCAGATATTTTTAATTATTTTATTAATATGGAAAATATGGGTGTTACAATTGGTTAACAAATTTAACTTGTGGAGAGTTGTTAAAGGGTGAAGGTCTTGGGTTCGAGTAACGTCAAGCAATCAATAACCTACTAGGGATATGGAGGCATTTCCTGTCACGATGAAGGGTTAGGGTCAATGTGTTGTAGCACTGTAAACTTCCACGGGATGAGTTGTCACAGATACCTTGGATCTTGAAAAGATTATTAATACCCCCAAGAACTGTCATTTGGATCTGGGCAATTTGTTATTTGATATTCATCATTGGATGTTACTGCTTCCCATGTATTCGATAGAGCATGTTAAGAGAGAGAAGAACTAGGTTGCAGATATCATTTCACGGAAGGTTTTGGAGAATGTTGATGTGTTTTCTTATTTTCTTACTTCTCCATTGTGACTTGTTGATTATTGAGAAATTTGCCAAATAACCAAGTTTCCGATCAATATTAAGAATATAGCATCTATAATGTGGTAACTTAATTAGTAACATTTTACTCCATTTCTTTCTAATTTTGACCTTTCTTGTAACAGATACACGGTAATAACAGAAATATCCGATGACGTTGGAAAATATAACACATGTGGCAACAAGAAAAACATGAACAACAAATGCTTTTAACTTCAGGGAAAACCTAATTCTCTGACGGCGATGGAGAAGGCGACAAGGAGTGAAACACCATTCACGAGAGTTTGAAGCCTCGATCGACATCCTTCGGCGGTGGATCACGGAGGGGAGCGGGCTCTGTGTTGGCTAATTGTTGTTGGCTGACAGTTCTTAAACCTTCGCAAACGGATCGATGTTTGTTGTTTCCGTCACCGGCTTCAACCTTCACGACGGCTACACGTAAAATTTCACGACGGCTTTTCTCTTGTTTGATCACATCATCTTTGCTCTGGTCTTACGTCGGGGTTGATCATTGCTCGATCTGAGGTTGATCATTGCTCGATCTGAGGGAAGCCTTTGAGAGTTCATCAGTCCTTTGTTGGCCGCTTCTTATCCCACGTAAGGGTGATATGCGGCCCTCATCTCGTGCTATATCGGCTCATATGGCTGATATAAAAGGTAAAGGGATCTTGTATGAGGATGATGACGAGCCAATAAAGCTTACTGAACAAGATGATTCCTTTATTATCAAAGATTATCGGATGTCTTTGATTGGGAAAATCCTCAATTCTAAGAAGCAATCGATAGAGAAGCTTGTTCAGAAAATGCCAGGTCAATGGGGTATGGAAGATCGCATTACAACAAATGACTTAGGAAATGGGAAGTTTCTTCTTAACTTCTCATCGGAGGAAGATCTCAATTCCGTACTTCGACAAGGGCCCTTCCATTACAATTTCTGTATGTTTGTTTTGGTGAGATGGGAACCAATTGTACACGACGATTATCCATGGATCATACCATTCTGGGTCCATTTTGTTGGCCTGCCATTGCACCTATGGACAGACAAGAATTTGAAAGAAATTGGTGATCGTCTAGGCCGTGTGGACACCATTGATCTTTCGGAGGGACGGTTGTTGATTGATATTCATTCTAGGAAGCCTTTGAAGTTTAAAAGAAAGGTCCAGAGTCCATAGGGGGATGAAGTTACCATAGAGATCAAATATGATCTGCTATTCAAGCACTGTACTACTTGCGGCTTAATGACACACGAGAAGGAGTAATGTCCGACATTGGTCCCTGCTCCTATTCTTCCGCATGGGAGAGGAGGTGTTTTCAATCGGGTGCAGCTTCCACACAATCATACTGGTCATGGATCCTTTTCTTATGATCATCGCAAATCCCATCTTGACCGTGATAAGGGTGGTAAGGGATACAAGCTTTTGCTTGGTTCTTCTAAACTGGATACGCCAAAGCACACCAATCATGGTGGACTGCATTCTCGACATTATGAACCGATGGAAATGGAGTATAGAGGAAGATTCAAGGATGCAGATTCACATCATTCTCGGCACATGAGGGATAATAGGTACGAGCATTCACGCTCTGATCGTAAGGTCCGAGCTTGGGACTTCAAGGAGAGAAGTAATCGCCATAAAAAAGCTAGGTATGAGCGTATGCTCGCAATCGGAATGTGGAATGGAAAGCCAAGAGACAAAATGAGATTTGCGAGGATACCTTGGTGACAGGAACCGAGAAGGGAGTTACTAAAGAGACTTGTGCAATTGTTTCTTATGAACATGAGGAAGGAAGCACTAAGCGAGCATTAGGTGAGTCTCATCACCATGACGTCGAAAACATGAATGAGGGAGATGTGCTAATGGGGAATAGACTGGCCAGTGTCATTGTCTCTCCGGAGATTCAATCATATATTAAGGGAGATAACGTCACTCTACGTAACAAAAGTGTGGCAAAGTCATGACTTTCTCACCACAAGGCTCAGTTAATGCAAGTGGGAATGAGCATGTCATCGAAGCTCTTAGCGGTATGGAGATAGAGACCGGTATTGATGCTGAGAATGATCTCTTCGATGAGGAACTGGAGGAGATGGCAGCTAAATCGAGGCCTATTGTGGCCGCACATGTCACATTGACTAAAGGACAGGCTAAGGCATTAAAGAGTACACGATCAGGTGTTAGCGGGAATCCTTCATTGGGGATCCATAAAAATAAGGCAGAGTTCCACCATCGTGGTTCTCCACGCTTACGATCAAATATATCATCATTGCACAAGTCAAATGGAGAGAAGAATAAGCCACGACAGTCACACCATGATAGCCAGAAAAAATTTTCTCGTTCAAGAAAGGAGGATGGTTCGATGGGATCCAAAAACCCACCCCCCCCCATCATCCATGAGGACAATCAGTTGGAACTGTCGAGGGATTGGAAGCAACCTCACAGTTCGACGCCTTACGGAGATGTGTCAGAAGGATCTCGCAGGACTTGTGTTTCTTTCTGAGATGAAGAATAGGAGGCTGCTGTTGCAAGACATTCAGGCCTACTTAGGATTTGATCGTTTGTTTACCGTTGAGCCACTTGGTCTCAGCGGAGGTTTAGCTTTATGTCTTATGGATGAATTTCAATTTAATGTTTTATTTTCAAATAACATAATGATTGACATTGAGGCAGCAATTGATGGAATAAAAGTCTACATGACATTTGTTTATGGGGATCATGTAATCGAACGAAGAGATTTAGTTTGAGTACGTCTTACGCGTTTCTCAACAACAAGGAACGGACCTTGGTTTAGGATAGGGGACTTCAATGAAATAACCTGTCATGAAGAGAAGGAGGGTGGCAGACAACGTACAGATAGCTCCTTTTTGCCCTTCTGGCAAATGTTAAGAAGTTCCCACACTCCAAAGTGAAATATATGAGATTATGGGGATCGGATCATCGTCCGGTACTAGCTGAAATTCTTAAAAAGAAACCTAGGAAAACAAAGAATTTCAAATTTGACAAGAGATGGTTGGATATCGATGAGCTCAGGAAATTATACTTGAAGGATGGAAATCACCGGATCTCCCGCCAAATGCAAGTATAATCGAACATATTGTAAGTTGCCGGCGCGCTTTAAGTGAATGGAAAAAGCAGAATAATCTTAATTCGAGAAGACAGTGGAGGAGCTTATGGAAAAGGTTGATCGTTTATCTTCAAATGATGATGCCACTACAGAGGAGATTGCGGCAGCTATTAAGGAACTATTCGACGCTCTTAAGGCGGAGGAGATGTTGGAAACAGAAGTGTAGGATTTTCTGCCTGAGAGAAGGGGATAGGAATACCAAATTTTTTCACGCCCTTACGAAGCAAAGGAGGGTAAGAAATAGGATTACCCAATTACTGGATGAAGATGGAAATGTTGTGGAGGATGAGAAAGGATTGGTAGCCATTGCTACAAATTACTTTAGACAATCTTTCAATCATTAAATCCTGAGGCAATAGAGGAGGCACTCTCTGAAGTTTCAACCACAATTACCTTATCAGATAATGAGACTCTAACAGCTCCGGTCACTGAATGGGAGGTTAAATTGGCTCTTTTTGCGATGCACCCAGAGAAAGCTCCAGTATCAGATGGAATGACGGCGCTGTTTTACCAGAAATTCTGGGATATTGTTAAGGATGATTTAACTCTTATGGTAAATCAATTCCTATTTGAGGGAACGGTGCCATTTGGATTAAATGACACCAACATATGTTTCATTCCAAAAGTGGATAAGCCAAATCAGATGAGTCAGTTACGCCCTATTAGCTTATGCAATGTTAGTTACAAGATTATCTCTAATTTCTTATGCCAGAGATTGAAAAAGTTTTACCAGACAGGATCTTAGAGACCCAGTCAGCCTTTGTTGCTGGGAAACAGATATCTGACAACATTATGATAGCTCAGGAGTTATTCCATGCTTTAAGAACAAAACCGAATGGCCAAAATAAGAGGATGGCTATCAAAACAGATATGAGCAAGGCATACGATAGGATGAAATGGTCTTTCATTGAGGACACCATGAGAAAGATGGGATTTTCTGAAGTCTGGATAACTATGATAGGAGATGCGTAACATCGGTAAAGTACAAGGTCCTCATGAATGGACAGCCAAGAGGGAATATCGTCCCGGAGAGAGGTCTAAGACAAGGGGATCCTCCGTCCCCTTTCATTTTTATTCTGTGCACGGAAGCGCTCGTTAGCCTTCTAAATCACGCAGAGAGCCAAGGAAAGATAACGGGGATGCGTATCACGCGTGCATGTCCCTCGGTATCCCATCTTCTCTTTGCTGATGATAGTCTGTTTTTCTGTAAGACGGAGCCCCGTGATTGTGAAGAAGTAATGAAACTGGTCAAGGTGTATGGACAAGCTTCAGGACAATGCTTTAATTTTGATAAGTTTTCTTTACTCTTTGGTAAAAGAATCGGCCAGGATGTGATACAAGAGATCAAAGACACTTGGGATCCAAAATGAAGGAGGAATGAGGTCATATTTAGGTATACCAGAGGATATCAGTGGGTCCAAATGCAAGCTCTTTGCTTTTCTCAAGGACAAGCTGAGAAATAAAGTGAATGGATGGACTGGCAGATGGCTTTCTAAAGGCGGGAAAGAAGTTATGATAAAATCAATCATGCTAGCTCTTCCAACGTATGTAATGTCTTGTTTCCTTCTCCCATTGGAGATTTGTGAGAATTTAGCTAGTGCCATTGCACAGTTTTGGTGGAGTTCAAATCCGCCAAAGAGGGGTATTCATTGGTCGACATGGGATAAATTATGCTTACCAAAAGAAGAAGGCAAAATTGGCTTTAGGTTAATCCATGAGTTTAACCTTGCGCTACTAGCAAAGCAACTATGGAGACTGGTGCAAAACCCGGATTCTCTGGTAGCTCGCATTTTGAGAGGCCGATATTACAGATTGAGTATGCCTTTGCGTCAAATTAATGCTAGCAGCCCATCATATGTGTGGACAAGTATATCGGCCGGAAGAGAGTTGCTATTATTAGGAATCAGACAAAAAGTCCACTCAGGATATGAAGTTAAAGTTTGGGAAGACCCTTGGATTCCTACTATACCTGCGAGACAAGCAACTCCTTTGGCACCGATTCTGCATCCAAATATGCGAGTGAGTGATTTGATTAATCAAACAACGAAGAGTTGGGATGATAGACGACTACACGATTATATTGCGGCAGTTGATATACCTTTCATCAAGAGTATGGCCATTATCTCCACGCATCGATGCGACACGTTCTGCTGGAGCAATACGAGGACTGGACAATATACAGTTAAATCTGGTTACTGGGTAGCACGAAACATCTTGAGGAAGGAGGAAGAACCTGAACTATGTGAGCCTAGTATCACAAAACTCCAAGCACATGCTTGGAAGGTCAGGGCTCCCCAAAAGATTTGTCATCTTATGTGGCAGTTGATAACAAGACATGTAGCTGTTACGAGCATCTTAAACTATAGACATATGAGATGTGACAACCACTATCCTTGATGTGGGGCATCCGAGGAAACGATCAATCATGCAATTTTTGAATGCCCATCCGCAATACAAGTTTGGGCACTATCGTCTACGCCTACGGATCCCGCCATGTTTCCAATACAAAGCACGTACGCGAATATGGATTATCTATTCTGGAGGAAGAATGCGATAATGGAACCGGAATTGGACAGGGATCCTTATCCTTGGCTAATCTGGTACATTTGGAAGGCTAGGAATGACAAGCTATTCAGAGGTATTGATAGGGACCCATTGTAGGTAGCGCGATATGCTGAAAGTGAATGCCAAACATGGTTCAAAGCAAATGAGCAAGAAATTCCGGTCTCCATTGGGAACAGAGTAGAAGAAGACCATGCCTTAAGTTTGGGTAATATATGCATGGTGGATGGATCTTGGACTGTTACAAATGCTTTCAGTGGTTGTGGATGGGTGTTACATGATAATTCCGGAGATAGCAAGTTAATGGGGCTGCGTAATTTTGATCGAGTGGAATCGGCGTTTCATTCAGAGTTGGAAGCACTGCGGTGGGCAATGGAGAATATGCTTCAACATTCGCCATGTCAGAGCTTTGGAACTGATTGCAAGGAGATGATCGAGATGCTCAGGAATCCTCATGCATGGCCTAACTTCTCAACAGAACTGGAAAAACTGGAGACAATGAAAATATGTTTTCCTGAATTCAAGATTTTTTATGTTCCTAGATTACAGAACGGCGTTTCTGATTCTCTAGCTAAGACAGCTAGGTCTTTTTACCGTAAGCTTGTATACGTTGGTTGTTCTATTCCGGTCTGGATTCCTAAACCACCTCAAGTTGCTTGAGTGATAGATCAGCCGTTTGATGTCAAAAAAAAAATGCTTTAGAATATTATACTATAATTGTCTTAAAATACAAATCAATAGAAATTTAAAAATAAAAAAAAATATAAAGAAATACTTTTAATAGTTAATCGTACAAACTTTCATCTTTATTTATCAAATTACCAAACCTCACAAACATGGTCGTTCGGGTGTCTGGTGGCGTTCGGGTCGGATATTTCAGATTTTGGTTCTAATTTGTATCACACCCATATTCCATTCTAGTTTTTTTTACAAGTGTATGTCGGATTCAGATATAACACATCATTTTACCGTTCTAATTTGTATCACATCATAAAATTCATAAAATAACCATATATTGTTTGAATTCAGGTTATATCTGATCGATTCGGATGTACCTGAAATAAAATCTAAAATTTGCAAGAAAATCATAAAAATAAATATTTATTTATAAAAAATTGCGAATTTAAGGTACTTATTAGAATTTTAAATGTTTATTTTTGATATCATATCAAAATAAATATGAGATTCAATATTTAAAGTACATATTTATGCTTAAAATATTTATATTGTTATTAATTTAGACCTTCGGATCAGTTTTTTTGGGACGTATTTTTGGGATTTTTTGTTCGTTGGATTTTTCTGGGTTACCTATTCGGTCTCGTTAATAACTTTTGAAATATAGATATGTTTGGTAGCACTCTACAATACGGGTGGACATTCGGATATCCGTTCGGGTTCGGGTTTGATATTTTGAGTTTTCGGGTATTTCGGTATTGGGACCTAGTACTTGTTCGGGTATTTTTATATATCGGGTCGGGTTTGATATATTTAGTTCAGATTCGGTTAACTTGGGTTGGGTTCGGATATTTAGATTTTGGAAGAAAAAATTTAAATTTTTCATTGCTCAAGTTTCATGTATTTAAAATTTTACTATTAACTTAAGTGATTTTTTAATGTTTAATAAGTTAGATAATTAATAGTTTTGAAAATACATTAATGAAAATAAATATTCATTAATCTAGTTGTTGTTTTCAAACTTTAGATGCAACTTTTGTTAAAACATGCATTTTAAATGATTAGCAAATAATTGTTTCTACAATTATATATATATATATATATATATATATATTATGATCTTTAAGCTATATATAACACTAATATAAATATTTAATAAAATAAGATAAATAAATTAGGAATAAAATAAGATAACTAAATCATATGTTCGGTTATCTTTTGATATTCATTCGGGTTCGGGTATTATCTGTTTGGGTTCGGATATCTAATCTTTCATAGTTCAATATCCCTTCGGGTATTTTGTTAATTCGATTCAGATTTCGGTTCAAATATTTCTGATCGTGTTCGGGTACGAGTTTGGATATCGGGTAAAGTCCCCGATACTCTACAAGACCTTCTCGAATATTTCTACATTTCGGAATAAGTATGAATGATTTTTTTGGTTCGGGTTTCAGAATTCGGTTTACGAAATTTATGCCCAGCCGAATAAAAGGGAATAAAGTGATTCTTGATTCTCAAATGGGTCTTTATCGAAACAATATTCCGAATCGTGAGTGGGCAAAATCTCTGCGAAGAAGAAAAAAGTAGAACCGAAACTAATCATAGCCATGGGTGGTGATACTCTCATAGATGGTAGAGTTCTCTTCTATATCTTTCGTTCTGGAACTGTTTTGCATGTTTGGTTTTAAAGGAAATGATTTTAAGTTTTTTTAGAGGAGGAGGCATCTTCTTTGTACCCTGATTTTGCACGATCGTCTTCTTGCTGTTTCAGGTAATACTGTTATCTGACGATGATCGTAATTAGAAAGTGATTCATTTCCTTTTTGTGGCAGAGATGATTTAGGGGTTTCTGAAGAGAATCTTGCCGCTTATTTGAGAAAGAGAGAGAAAACTTACCAAGAGATTCTCCATAGCCATGATCTGTTACGGGAGAGACTTGGCAAGAAAAATAGGAAACTAAAACTCGCAAGAGGCCAAATCTTGAGGTTTTATAACTAATTTTATTTGTTTTCAACTCGAGATCATGATTAGTTCTTGTTTCTTACTACTAATATTCGATCAATACAGAGAGATTATTCAACTAGTATATTCTAACCTCTTTTAGTATTTTTGATAAAAACAATCAGCTATACTCCTGGATCATTTGCGGATGTCAATTTGAGCGATTACCATATTCCAAAGACGACATCAATCCTCATAGTTGGTCCGAAAGGAGCCGGGAAGAGTAGTCTTGTTAATAGAATTACAAGAGTGATCCAAGACGACGAGTTTGCCCCAGCTAGAGCTCAAGAATCATGTACTCGTAGATTGATCCTCATATTTCATTTTTTTTCTAGTTTTAAAGATGAAGACGACGATGTAATTTTTTTTTTTTTTGTTGCTCTCAGATGGTACGCCGTCTAATGGAGGCACATTCTTTGTGCAGGAATATGTGATCCCAAGAGGTGGTTCTGCTTCATTTTGCCTCTGTGACACGCGTGGTTTGAGCCAAATCTCGTCATCTGAAAACACTAATATGATTGAGCAGTGGATTACAAAAGGTGTTCATCACGGCGAGCCTGTGATCTGGTCTTCTTCTTCTGTCTTGTTATATTCTCTTTCTTGGCTTTAATCAGTTTTTTTTTGTTAACATGAAGAGTTTGTAACTTTTGTCAGGACATCTGATGACTCGGATTTGAAGGATAGATTAACCCGAGATGGTTGTACAGGTTGTAAGATAAGGAAAGTGAACTCCATTATATTTGTTGTTAATGCGGTTGAAATGATGGAGAGTGAATCGAGCTATGCTCATATGATTTCGACTGCTTTTAACTGTCCTTTACTATCGTTTAAAGGTTGGTCAGTCCTTTCTTCTTTTATAAACCTCAGGTTACAGAATGGTGTTTTTCTTTTCTTCTTTTTAAAATTTTACATATGTTTTCCAGATGACAAGCCAGCAGTAGTTATCACTCATGGAGATATACTTTCAAGGGAGGAACGTGCCCGAGTTCAGGTTCTCGTTGGAGAACTTCTTGGTATCCCACCTCACAAACAGATTTTCGACATTCCAGGTCACAAGTCTATTTTTTTCTTTTGAGACGGCTACATATCTTATTTGTTACTTATAGGAAGTGCAAAGGTGTTTGCATTACAGATAGCCAAGACGCAGCCACAGCGCTAACAGTCTGCAACTTGCTACGGCATTGTCTTGAACACGCTGATAAGAATCTTCGGTTTTTTCCCAAAAGAAACCTCACCGTATCCAAGGTTTCTCTTTCATCTTTTAGTTCTTACTTCTTTTGATTTCAAAACACATCATGATTGGTTTGATGATTGATTCATCAGTCTAGGTACTGATGACTGCCGACTGGTTAGGTGTTGATTCATAGGTTTGGTGTTGCAGCGGTTTAGTAATTTTACTTACCAAGAAAAGAAAAAAAGAAATATCTTTGGGAAATTAATTAGCTTCTTGTTTGTTTTGGGTCAGTTTAATTGATTCGGACTGAACAGATGCAGGACCATCTAATTGTTATTATTTTTAGGTGGAAGGAGGCGACAAAAACAAGACCAGGATGATTATGTTTTCAATTGCTCTGACTCTAGTCCTGGCCTTAGCGATAATCTGGTTTATTAATGAACACGGGGGACAAAACGTAGCGTATGAGGCTCGCCACGAACTTCATGTATTCCAAAGTCCACGGTTATACAACCTTACTAATGAGGTTCAGCCCAAACCTAGCATCAGTTTTCAGAATTCTGAGTCTGATTCCGAGGCTGTTCGTAATGGTGAGCTTAGCGTTGATTGGCGTATAGCTCGACACTTGTGGTTTGATGAGGGGAAAGTGGCCAAGGCCGAGGGCGAACCTAGCTTTGATTGGCGAACCACTCGACGCTTGTGGTACGTTGAGTGAAATGTGTGCAAGCGCCATCAGTATCTTATATGTAAACAAATATAGTAGGTGTGGAAACTAAACATAAAACTCAACGCTTTGTAAACTGGACTGGATAAACTTCTAGGTAATCAACAGCGAGACTGCATGAACTTCTACGTAATCAGTAATTGGAAATATGCTAATTCTAACTTTAACAACTGTCATCTTGCTTTGAGTCGACGAGTTATTTGTCCATGAAAACTGTTGCATAGCACAATGTTTCCCAAACTATTGTCATATTCTATATATCCTGAATTAAACATTTCAAACTGAGCTATAAATTTTGATTTCTTCGATTATCATCCATTTGTGGTATTTTTTATATACTAAAGCACAAATTATTTGGCGAATCAATTTCTGCCACATCATTTTTTGTTTACAAAATTTTAAAAAAGACAATCAATCTTTTATTCTCATGTTCATATTTCTCTAAAATTTGACAGACAATCCACAAACAAAAACAAAAACAAAACTATCAATCGTTTGAGAATAGAACAAAAAAGGTTATACTCTTTCTTCTTCAATCTCTATACATTAACTATGGAATGTCTTCAATCTCTATACTAGCCAATGTCGAGATTTTCTAAGTGAATGGATCTCAGCAACCCAAATTATTCAATTAGGCAATCTTACTCTTCTGTACGATTTAGTTGGCTTAGACGAAGCACATGATAGCTGCATCAAACCAGTTTAGGGCTAAGAAATAAGGTTTGAGAAAGATTGGTTATGGTATATCTGAGTTGTTGGATATTGACCAGTGCAAAGCGACTTCAACATAGGAAAAAGAGAAATAAAATGAGTAGAAGAAAGAAAGGGGGAAGAAGAAAGAAAACAAACAGTAAAGATGGTACAATATGAAGAAGGGAGAATTGCATAAATATACATTTTGGGTATACTAATTCACATTTCCCTTAAGAAGTGATACATTTTCAAATATACATTTTTCATTAAAAGATAAAATACTCTTATACCCTGGTTCTCTATATATATAACATAAATATCTAAATAAATAAAAACAAAAAAGAACAAAAAATATTTTTTTTTCTTTTTTTCATTTTATACTATTTCAAAATTAAACCCTAAACCCTAAAAATCAACCCTTAACCCTAAAAATCAACCCTAAACCCTAAAATATCAATTCTAAACCCTAAACCCTAAATTATAAACCCTAAACCCTATATTCTAAACCCTAAACCCTAAATCATAAACTTCTAATCCTAAAATTATAAACCCTAAGCCCTAAATTCTATACCCTAAACCCTAAATTTGAAATCTTAAACCCTAAATTCTAAACTCTAAACCCTAAATTCTAAACCCTAAACTCTGAACCCTAAATTCTTAACCCTAAATATTAAATTCTTAACCCTTAACCCTAAATTCTAAACTATATATTTTCTACAAAATTAATTAAGGGTATTACAATCTTTTGAGAGAAAATTGCCAAATATGACTCAAAACTTGATTTGAAATGCAAAAGTAAACCCAAACTTGAATCAAATGCAAAAGTAACTTTAAAGGCTATTGAAATTACAACCAACCCCTTGTGAACAAACAAAACAATGGTATTTTTTTTACGTTTCTAGCCCTCGTAAGTCGTCTGCCCAGACGACTAAACTTAAAGTCGTCCAGACGACTTAACTTAAAGTCGTCCAGACGACTTAACTTAAAGTCGTCTGGGACAGTTTTTCTTAAAAATAATTTAAAAATTCTGTAATAAATATCTTGATAAATGAAAAATTGGGATTATGTAATTAACATATGTCTTAAGAGATATAAATTAAGATATAACAAAAGTTAGTTGTTTTCAGCATAGATGAGTGAA
>CAKOAT010320599.1:0-18138 GCA_932364175.1 Eruca vesicaria subsp. sativa
ATCACTTGTAACATGAATGGGAGGGGTGTATGGAGCCATCATCATTTCTGCTGGTAATGAGTATCTAATCTCCACAGTGACTGTGCTCATGTCCAGGTTATAATCTTCTTGTGCCATTGCAACAAGTTCAGCATGTGTTGAATCTTCATTCAATAAAAACAATCTTGCTCCTTTGAGATCATCAACCACAAAATCCCAATGACAATCTTTCAACAACCATTCTCCATACACTGCATGTAACTGACGAATCATCTGCAAAAATTAAAAATAAAATACATTAGTAAACATAGAGAATTTCATAAAAGTTTACTAAACATCGTCTGGACGACATACCAGTAAGTCGCCCATTGAGGTCATTTTTGCAATTGAAATTTAAATGGGACGACTTACTTCTAAGTCGCCCAGCTTTGTTTGTTAAAAAAAAAACGCCAGACGACTTATAATTAAGTCGTCTAGGTAAAACGGGCTACTTTTGCATTTGACCGAATTGTGTCAGATATTTGACTTTTTTCTGGACGACTTAAAATTAAGTCGTCTATGGGAAAGTTAAAATATCAATATTTTATTTTATCCAGACGACTTACGGATAAGTCGTCTCAGGTTAGTTTTGCAATTCAAAAATAAAAATTAAATTTTTTAACTTCTCTAGACGACTTAATTAGAAGTCGTCTGATCAGAAGACTTATGTTAAAGTCATCCAGGATTAGCAAGGTTTGACCAGAAAACTCGAAAAATATTCTGGACGACTTTGATTATCCTAGACGACTTTAACCTAAGTCGTCTGAGCGGTCGACTTTTAATTAAGTCGTCTGGAGAAGTTAAAAGTTTTATTTTTGAATTGCAAAACTAACCTTAGACGACTTATCCGTAAGTCGTCTAGATTTAATAAAATATTGAAATTTTAACTTTCCCAGGGACGACTTAATTTTAAGTCGTCCAAAAAAAGTCAAATATTTGACACAATTCGGTCAAATGTAAAAGTAGACCGTTTTACCTAGACGACTTAATTATAAGCCGTCTGGTGTTTTTTTTTAACAAACAAAGCTGGACGACTTAGAAGTAAGTCGTTCGTCTGACCAGGAGACTTATCCGTAAGTCTTCTACATCCAGAAGACTTACGGGTAAGTCTTCTACGCGAAGAGATCTGGAAAAAAATTCAATTTCAAACCTTAAACTAGGTGAGATGACTTCCTTTGCACACAGAGTCTTCTCCAACCACCCAGAACATCGAACGAAAGTAACCCACCAACAATTGTATGCTTAAATAGCTCTATCAACCATAAAAATTTTGCTATCAAAAGCTTGGGGTTTTGGTATGAATATGGAGACAAAGTGAAGGAGATGTTGTTTTTAGTTCATAACAATTGAGAAAGAGAGTACGAGTATCGATTTTAAGTGCATTAAAAGCTTTAAACCTTGGTTGTACAAGGTTGTTGGGTTGTACAAGGTTGTTGGGTTAGTACAAGGTTGTTGGGAGTATTCATGGCAATGGCAATGTTGTAAATACTTGAAGATGATGAGGTTGAGAGAGTAAAAAGGCAATTTTCGAAAAAAGTAAAAAAAAAAATTAATGGCATTTTCGTAAATAAAATGAAGATGTGGGGTGGATAGGACAAAAGCAAGATGAGTTAAAAGAAGAAGTTAGTTTTGTGTTTGACTATGAGTTTTGAGTCAATTTTGAAAAAAACCCTATATATATTAGTTTTCTAGTGAGAGAGTAGAGAGAGATACGGAGAGAAATGAAGCGAGACCGGGGAAGTGTTTGTTAGTTAGTGAATTTTGATTTTTTTTAATGCTATCTCACCTAATTTCCCTATTTTGTAAGCAAGAAAATTAATTTAGTAATTAAAAAATTTAGAATATAAGATAAATAAACAAAATAAAATATTAATGATAAGAAAAAGTCTTAAAAGAAAGAGAAAAAGATAAAATCACATATTCAGTTTATGCATAGTAGAAAAAGTTCTCTAATAAATATTTTTTAGTTCATCCCTAAATTGAACATGTCGGTTCACCAATCAATATAAATCTGTCATTTAATATTCAATTTTTGAGAAAAAAAATATTTGCCAAATCTTATTATGTTTTTAAAATTAAAAGGTAAAAAATAGTATTAAGTGTGATTTTTTTAATGTTGTTAAAACCGTCAACAAAACACTAAATCATAAATTTTAATCACTAAACTATAAATCATTAGATAAACTATAAACCCTTGGATAAATTCTAAACATTAAATCATAAACACTAAATCCTAAACGCCGTCGGAAAAACTCTAAATTTATATCCTTAATCCTAGGATTTAGGATTTATCCAATAGTTTAGAGTTTACCCAAATGTTTACGCAATGGTATATGATTTAGTATTTTGCTAACCGCGTTAATAATACTTAAAAAGAATTTGTAATTATTACTATTTTGTATTTTTTTTATTATTTTATTTTAAAAACCTAATATCATTTGAGAAGTATTTGTTTCTTTTTTTTTCAAAAACTGAATATAAAATGATTGATTTCTATTGGTTGGTGAACCGAAGCTATTGGTTCACCCCCCCCCCCCCCCTAAAAAAAATCATATTAAAGTGTGTCTTTTACTCAGAAGAAAATGTGACAAAGTTTCTTAGTAGGTAAACAATATATATTTTAAAAACCACATGTTCATTTTGCTTGGTTAATTAATATTAGTTTGGCTATAGAAAATTGTATAGATATAGATCAGATTAATTATTTAAAATAATAAAATATTCAGGTAGACCAGATTTAGAAGTGGTAAATGATTTATCAGGAGATCAAATGTTGTCCTGATTAAGTTTCTAATCGTAGCATATGTCAAATGTGATAGCCTTGCCAATGCTTTGAAACTGTACAAGGACACGATAAAAGGACACTATACCTTGCACTGCTATTAGTACAAGGGACTGGTTCTTGCAACAAAGCTCCTGGATACAGTATTGTGTATTGAACAGAAAGCTATAAGACAACAATCTCAACAAAGGTTTTAAAGACACAATGTAGCACAAATGTTTTAACACCGAAGTTAAGTTAATGAGACCATAAATAAGCACCTTAAGGTCTCAGGGAATCGCAATATAAACAGCAATATGTTTCAAGATATAGTCCGCTTTTGTAACAACGCATATCTTAAGATAATGTTTCTATTGATTCAAAACAAGGATTACAAAAGAGAGCCTTTCACATGAGAGACTCTTCTCTCTTTACAACCACTTGATCAAATCACTGATATCTCTCCCTATACTCTTGCTTATACACTAATTAAATACTTACAGTACCAATCCTACCCAACACATCACCCAATACTTGTCCCTTATGCTTATCCCTATTCCTTATTCTTTATGTCCTTCTAGAAGATAGCCAGCACACCTTCTCCTAAAACCTCTTCACTCTATTACTTTTGTTTGGCCTTTCCCTTTCTTCTGCTGTACTGATGCAAGAGAGGTGGTCGCTGGGCCTCTACCGTATCAGCTTTCTCTTCGGCAATGGCGTCCCAACGCCTTATTGTTCCGTCCTCGCAGGCAGCAAGAATTGTGCTAAAATGCCATAGAAAGAAAAAAAAAACAGAGTGTGTCAGGAACCAAATGCTTTGCATTTTGTTTGGAGTTATTACTGAGTCATAAAATAATGAAGTTTTCCAATGCATTGTGAGAGATGATATATTTACGTTCCATCAGTGGACATAGCGGTTTGCCTGATCACAGAGTTTGATTGTTCGTGTGATAACCTATATAGCAACAGAGAGTCATGTCAAGAATACAACAAAGACACCAAAGTGAAGCTTTAATCATTTGGATTAAAATTGTGTGTGGATCTAAAAGTAACTTACACTGTAACCAAAACAGGAGGGAAACTCTTTAAATCCCAGACATATATCTTGCCTTCCTGGTTCCCTGATGGCCAACCAACCAAGAATGTTTCAAAAAATTCACAAGAAAAGTTTCAAGTATAGATTAGTGTATATATTATAGCCTTTTGATCATCACCTATTGATAGATAATTGAGAAAGAAATCGCAAGAAAACTTGATAAACCAGATATTACAATTTGGAATAGGGTATCTAAGTATAACCTCTGAAGTACCCTGCAAAAACAACAACAACACCAAGAACTTTAATATGCATCCTATTTCATTAACTAAATCACTCTGTTGTGTATGGCGTAGAAATGAGACCCTAACCTCTCCAGGAGAATTCTCTTTCACTATTGGTTCCCACAACAGTATCTCATTCTCCACACTCTAAAATTCAGATATATAGAGATAGAACACTAGAGTAAACTTTCGGTTTTTAGCTTATTCCACCAAATGAAATATGATCTTAATAAATCCATTATTGACTCCTGGACTAACCTTTGAAAGAATAAAATCACCAAACCAACGGTTACAGTCAACAAAATTTGTATGAACCGAAGCTGTATGCACCTACACATAGAAGTAATGTTCCATCAAGATGTGTATGTCATTCGTTACACATACAAGGACGAAGCAAAATAAAATACTTACAGGGAATTGTACAAATTTTGTTGGGAACTTTGATGGATCATCATCCTTCCATGTGAATGAGTCCTCGACATATGTCCAAAACTCTGAAGGCAGCCAAAGAATAATAGAGAGATCATACCAAGTGAAAGATAAAAGGAAGTTCATTTCAAGTTAACTCGTACCTTTCATTGACCATATCTTAATAGTTTTGTCCATACCACAACTAATAAAACGGTGCTCATCATTCGGTTGAAAGTCCTACAAATTTACAAGATAAGATAGTTATACTTGAAAATGTCTTTATATATTAAGTGAAAGAACCATATTGGCTTACCACACTCATAACTTTGTTTCGATGACCGCCAGTTCCAGCAAATATCAGAATACATATCCCAGTTTCAACATTCCACAATCGAACAGATTCATCCTGGTCCAATCAAAACGTTGTTTTAAGCTTTTAAACCTCAAAGCAAATAAATGAACATCAGGAGATTATAGAGAGAAGAGACATTACCTTGCTAGCAGAAAGCACAAGTTGAGGTTTGGTAACATTTGTCCTGATTTCATTCACTGAATTCCCATGGCCCACAAGGCTCTGCGTACGTGCGAGCACGGGTTATACACGAGAAAGAAATCGAATCACTTTATCTTAGGATACACAGAACATCCATAAATTCTTCAAGTCAGTCTAAAGCTGATAAAAATAATAATAATATACCTTATGAATCTTTTCATTGCCGACGTCAATGACTCGGATTATGCCTTTCTCTCCTCCAGCGACAACAAATGGGTTCCCTTTAACGCCACACGCCCAGCTTACAGTGTAAAATGACTCCTCCTTCTGATCACCAAAGCACAAACATATATATACCCAATGAAACGTTGCTGCTTTTTTTTTTTATTTCATGGAAACTATATGATATGAATACTTCCTTACATCTTCATCAGCGTAGGATTGCAATGGAGCTATTCCACCATCTTCAAGACAGTTGTACACATTAATCTACATAATAAGAGATAAACCCAATGGCAGTAATTAATGAGATTCATGACTCAGCTCAGTAAAAGGTTAAGACAGAAAAATTAATAGCAAAAACTTTAAGCTAAGACCGTTCATAGTTAATCAAACTAAGTCTACAGTTTGAAAAGGAAGCCATCACAAGCAAAGTTTCAATTTTTCAGACAAGTGAAGAAGAAAACTTTACCCTATTTCCACAAGCGGAGACGAAGACACTGAAGAAACGAGAATCAAGGAAGTTAAAAACAAGAGAATACACAGGGGTCTCCCCGTCTCGAATCTTGTTGGTCAGTTTGTAAGATTTCTGGTTCGATGGAGTCAAAGACCCAACAATTGATTCGGTCCCTAAAGTTATCTTCGGCATTTCAAATCTCTCTTCTCTCTCTCTCTCTCGGACAGTACTGCTCTTGTTTTATAAAGCCATGCAAGTCTCATGCAAGAACAAGTCTTTGTACGTGTTTGCAACAGCAAGTCCTTGAAAGATTAACAAGTCTTTGTAACAACTAGTCTTTGCAACAACAAGTCTCTCGGACAATTACGGGTTTACAGAAATTACAGAGATAGTAAAATATTAAAGTAAACCATATTTAGACATGATCGGAAATTTTGAAGTTGAAATGACACCTAATTTGTACTTAATATTACAGAAATCGACATTAAAACTTTCAACGTTAATTTGTACTTAAGCATATACTTAGTGCTAGTTAGTTGAAATGTAATATTCACTATTATTGACTGATGTGGACATGATAAAATATGAAAAATCTTTCATATCTAGTATCTGATGAAGTAATCTTAGAGATATATCTATTGACAAACTCCTCTTTTATTGATTCACTTGATAACATTTGGAAGAACAGAAACACGTAATTACATTGTTATCATAAATCTTAATTATTTTTACTTTTAATTCATTTAATTAATACAGTATTAATCTCATTGATCTTTGTTAAAGACAAAATTGTTAACCTCATTGTCTGTAAATTAAGGGGGGAGGGGGTATTTAAATAAATATGTATGAAATGCCAGGTAATTAATTATAATTTAAATTAAAACAAAAACAGAGGATCAACATGGACGGTGGACGTGTTTACAGAAACTACAGAAATATTCAAATAAACATGTTTAGACATGATCGGAAATTTGAAGTCGAAATGATACAAAATTTGTACGTCAATTAGTATTACAGAAATTGACGTCAAAACTTTCAACGTTATGGTTTACAGAAATATTAAAGTAAACCATATTTAGACATGATCGGAAATTTTGAAGTTGAAATGACACCTAATTTGTAACTAATATTACAGAAATCGACATTAAAACTTTCAACGTTTATGGTCCAAGCATATACTTCGTGCTAGTAGTTGATATGTAATATTCACTATTATTGACTGATGTGGACATGATAATATGAAAAATCTTTCACAGTATCTAGTACTGATGAAGTAATCCTAGAAATTTATCTATTGACACCAATCACCATCTCTTTTATTGATTCACTTGATAGTATTTATAAGAAAAACACATAATTCCATGATTATCGTAACTTAATTATTTTTAATTTTAATTCATAAAACTAGTACAGTATTAATTTCAATAAATCTCTGTTAAAGATAAAATTGCTAACCTCACCGTCTGTAAGGAAACGGTAATAACTTGAGGATGGAAAAATCATTTCTTTTTTGCAGTTAACTCTCTCGATATATAACCATGAAATGCCAGCTAATTAATTACTCCCACCATTACAAAATAAGTGTCGTTTTCGGTTTTCAATACAAAATTTATTAATTTTATTATGTAATTTTATTATAAGTGTCGTTTTCGGTTTTCAATACATATATTAAGATTTTGTTATAGTTGTAAACATTTATTAATGTATTATATAATATATTGTCTATATTGACACTTTTCATGAGTTCTCTTCCTATATCAAACATTTTTAATATGTCTCACTATTTCTATCATTTATTTCATAACTCAAAACCATTTCAAGACATTTGTGAATGGAGAATTCATTCAAATATCCTTCATTTCATGTTTTTCTTCATTTTAAGACATTTGAGAATAGAGAATCCATCCAAATATCCTTCATTTCATGTTTTTTCTTCATATATGAAATATGTTTTCATGTCTCACTAAATTTACCCTTATTTATCGACATATAGTGATATCAAATATGTCGATATATCATCATTCTCATGGTGACATTTAATGGATGAGATATGTTTTGTTAAGAAAACACTACAAGAAAACTCGTCCTTTACTAGGACGAGTTTTCCTCATTATTTCCTAGTAAATGACCATTTACTAAGAACTTACGAGGAAACGCGTTTCGTCAAAACACGTTCATCGTAAAACCTTTTTCCTCGTAAGGTCCTAGCTAATTTATGAGGAAACCTTTCCTCGTAAACACGTGGATAACTTTTCCTCGTAAGGTCCTTGTAGTGTTTCCTCGTAAAGTCATAGTAAATCATTTCCTCGTAAGCTCGTAGTAATTCATTACGAGGAACTTATTAAAATACTTTAAGAGGACCTTACTTCGAATTCTTTACGAGGATTTTTCTTCGAAATATTTTTTTCCCTATTAAAAAAATATTAATTATAAATATAAATATAATATTTTAAAAAAATAAAAAACAAATTATAAGTAAAAAATAAATAAAAAATATTTTATAAATAACTAAATAATATACAATTAAGTTTTAAAATTCCTAATATACAATTACAAATAAAAAAACTACGGATGGTGCTCGTTAAATTGCCGAACGAAATCGTCCTGGCTCGCCAAATCCTCCTCTTCCAAGTTGGTTGCCGGCTGTGACTGGGATGGTGGAGGCTGTTGGGTTGGAAGCCCTCCGCTTTCCCGTCTCTGACGCAACATCTCCGCCAATTGCGGGTTCCCAACCGCCAAAATATCCAAGACATTGGTGAGAGAACTCACATGATCGGTGAACGAACTCGCATGAGACTACGTCGCCTGCAACTCCGAGCGCAGCTGAGCATTGACATCGTGTTGTTCCTGAGCATAGGACGATGTCGCTGTGGGGACATCGTTAACGGAGCCAATCCCGACGATACGCCCTTTTTTCCTACGGGCGACCTGTAAATAAAAAATGAATAACATTTTAAAAAAAATTAAAAAAATAATAAAAATTAATAGAAAAAAATTATTTACCTCCTCGTAAATCTTATCCACTTCAAGAGTGGATAATATGACTGGAGTCCCAGTCTGCTGAGTCAGCTGGGTCTGGCGTTCGTCAACCCGGGCAACAACCTCGTTGTTGATCCGCTCGGATCTACGATCTACAAACTGCCCAGCCTTGTTCCGGTAGGTCCTCTCGTAAAGGTCTTTCAGAGAAGGAAGAACTCCTGTCTCTTTAGCCTAAAAATAATTTTTAAAATTAAATATTAATTTGAAATATTCAAATAGAGTAAAAATTAAATAGTTATTAAAAATCATCTTACCATGTCTAGACGAACTCCCCCGTGAGGTTTTCGACCCGTGGTGTGAAGCATCTTCGTGTTGCCATGCTCATCTCTTGTCACGCGGTTCTCGGAGTTTGTGTGGGAGGTTCTGACCGAGTCCGGCAACCCCCAATATCTGATGAGGCCATCCCACACGTCGAATGTGAAGCAATCGGGTTTCCCGTCGTCGTAACCATCCACCTGAACAAAAAATAATTAAAATTAATTAAAATCAATAAGTGATTTAAAACTATATATATATATATATAATTTATAAATCCACACCTGAAAGTCGCCCTTCCGGTTGTAGACCATGTCGAGTAATCGTGCTCTTGCCTTCGCCTCAAACTCCGTCTTCCCCCGCTGGTGAATCCCTATAGACCAACGATATTTTTGCTGTAACTAGAAAAAAATAAGAGACGGATTAGTTCAATAATATTAATAATTTTAAATAATTAAAATAAATTAAGTTGATTAATTAAACTTACAGCGAACGATTTGAACCACGTCTTTTTTTTTGTGTGTGGCTGGGCGTCTTCTTCCAGTTTGGAGCTGCATCAGGAAAGTATCCCTCGATACAATCCGTGACGCTCTGAGCGACACATCCGTCAAGACCAAACCTGGAAAGACACAAAATAAAACCTTAATTAGATTAATTTTTAATTGTTAATTAAGAAATAAGTTAAAAATGCTTTTTAAAAATTAAAACATACCATAATATGTTATGGCCGTCCCGTCAGATAGGATCTAACTCTGGCAGCCCTTCTCTGCCTAGAAGGGCCATAATATCCTCCACCGTATATAAACCGCAAATGGTGCGTTTGGCGGCACCTACAAAACGGGATGAATCCCGACCGGTGGAGGAGGAGGAGGAGGAGGTGGAGGTTGTTGGTCAGACCGGGACGCCGTAGAAACTCCCTGAGTCTCGGAAACAGCGTCATGATCCGGAATAGAAGAACCGGGAGCAGACGAAGATGATGCGCCTGGGTGACGACCGAAAAGATCTCCGTAGTGACTCCCCTGAAGAGGCCTCTTAGCCTTAGCAATCTTTCTCTGACTAGGCATCTAAATTTTTTTAAAAAAATCAAAACATTAATTCCCGTATAATTTAAAAAAACAGTTAAAAAAAGTAAACCAACCTAATCTAAATTACCTAAACTAACCACCTAATCTAAATTCCCTAAACTAACCACCTAATCTAAATTCCCTAATCTAATCACCTAACTAGGAAATAGAGATAACCTTAAGAGGATTCAGAGAGAAGCTTACTACAAATGAGAGAAATCGGATGGCTCGAGTTTATATAAGGAATTTTTGTTTCCTCGTAAGGTCCTAGTAACATTACTAAGACTTTACGAGGAAATAGCTATGCCCGTGTTTTTATTTCCTCGTAAAGTCCTAGTAATACCATTACTAGGACTTTACGAGGAAACAGCTATGCCCGCGTTTGCTGTCACTAGGGATTACGAGGAAAGGGTTTGTAAATCCTTCAATTCGAAAACCCAAACCCCAAACCACAACTTCCTTAACTTATAACCTCTTCTACAACCAAACTCCTAACCTCTTCTACACATAAACCCCAAATCCAAATTAATTTTGTGATTAAACAAACTTAAAAATATATAATCCAATTTTTTTTTGTGATTAAACAAACTTATAAACATACATAATTCATTCAGATACATTCTCGTAATCTGTGGAAACATCATCATTTTCGTAAAACTCGTCCTCTACACCTTCCATTGAGTGATCAGGAACATCTTCGTATTCACGATTATGCGGATCAATGAGTAGGATGTCATCAATTTCTGCTTCAGGTTCCTCGATCTCATTGGTGTTTTCTTCTTGTAATGGTGGTTCTTCTCCAGCGATTATTTGTCCTCGAGGTGTCACTTTGATAACAGCTAACAAGAAATCTGTTTCGCCTTTCACACATATTCCGTAATTACTTGTCGCCCGGTGTCTACCATAGTCATAGGTATGAAAAGTATAGCCTCGGGGGAAATACATCGATGATGCAGTGACCTTTGCAACTGGACCTTGAAGTAATTCGCGAAACCATGCGGGATAATCATAATCAACCTTAAAAAAAGTAATTAATAGAACTAGACATTAGACTTACTTTGTGGTAATGTATGCATAAAATTTAAGCTATAATAAATACTTGTTTCCTCAACCACTTGATAAAGTGTTGATCTTTTCTTTTGTCTAACTCAGTTGTCGATATACCAGGTATTGCTTCTTCGACTTGAGTCACAAATTGGCTGTAAAATCATATATGTTATGTTATTTAATATTTGAATATATATATATATATATATATATATATATATATAAGTGTGTATTTTTATATATTCACCTTTCAAAATAACCAATTAATGGATGCTCGCAATTAAGAAGAATATAAAGGTGTGCACTATGGACGTCTTCATCACTTGACCACCAAACCTCTTTCAATTTCCCACCCAATCGCCCAATTTGACAAAAGATGTCTGGAACATCGTCTTCCATGTATGTCGACACGACACCACCATCATCATATCTTCTTGGAGCTCGTTTCCTTGTACGTACTTTCGGTGCAAAGTAGTACGATGTGAAATGTGATGTTTCTTTCGTCAAACTTCCTGCAACAATAGAACCTTCAACTCTTGCTAGGTTTTTGGCTTTTCCTTTCAAAGTTTTCATGGCCCTTTCATACTGATACATCCATCCATAATGCACAGGTCCACGAAGTAATGCCTCATACGTGAGGTGGACAACTAGGTGTTCCATGACATCGAAAAAAGTAGGCGGAAATATTTTCTCCAAGTTGCAGATTAATATGGGGATGTTTTCATGAAGTTGTTGGACAACTTCAACTTTAAGAGTGCGGGTGCTCAGATTGATATCACTCAAATTACCCTAAGGAGTGAATTACTCTCATCAAAAGAGGTTCAATTATAGTACTTAGGGATCGAATCCACAGAGACTCTAGGATTTCACAACAGATTTTTTAGTCTTTGAAATAAAGCTAGACAGCATGTTTAAAACAATAACTTAAAAGGTAACCAAGCGATTGCTTGATTGATTGATTTGTTTGTTAAGAGGAAAGAAGGTAGTTAAACTTAGGTATTTTCTCATGTATGACAAACATGCAAGTTATAAAAGGTTTTTATTATTCATAGTTCTGAATTCAAACTCTTAAGGAATTGAAGAATTAACTCTTACTGGATCTCGGATCAAGAACTATCGTTCGATGACCTTGAGTGAGTATCGATCGATTGTTCGATAGAAATATTGATCGATAACATTATGCTATATCGGTCGACAAGACGATTATCTCGTCGATTGATATTGCATCCAGCGAGTTATATTAACAGGTTTGAAAGGTTCTCTAGTCTTCACTAAATAACTTAGATTCTAGGTAATTGCTAAGTTCTCAATTATCCAAATTGATCCTAAAATCAGAGGTAAGGGTGATCAATCCTTAACACTAGTATTTATGATGACTAGATTGAGAACTATATTTTAAACACCCTAGTAATGGTTACTTCAATGCATGAGTCAACCATAATGAGAAACCTAAATCTAACAAGAGAGACTACTCAAACATATTTATGAGAGACAAAATCATAATAGTTTGAATAATGCTTTAAGATAATAATAGCAAGAGAAATAGTAAATAAGTAAAGCAAGGGAATTCAAGATCTTCTCTGGATTAGTAGTTCAGATCTCTCTCTCAATTCCTAAGCTCTTCTCAAAGTATAGCTAGATGCTTCTCCCAAAATTATGTCTAAAAGGTCTCTGGAGAAGTCTGCTTAAACTAGTATAAAACCCTCTTAAAATAGCCTAACAGGCGGCCATGGACTTAAGGTGTAATTTATTAAAACTCTTGTGAAGCAATTAGGACTTCTAATCTTCATTTAATCACTTGGAGGACTTCTGTATCGATCGATATAGAATATCTTCTATTGATCGATGTGGGTGATCTTTCATCGGTCGATTGCTCTCAATGCACATCGGTCGATATCTTTTAACACGTTTTTCTCATATCTTCATAAAGTCTCCATTTTAGCTCCATAATAGCCATTTTACACCAGTGAGTACCTGAACCTGTAAAAGCTCTAAAAAACACTAGAAGTATCCTTTTGTTTCTAAAAACATATATAAATCATGGTTGAAAGTGGGTAAAATCCATGATATATCAACTCCCCCAGACTTATGCTTTTGCTTGTCCTCAAGAAAATAATAGAAAAAATTGGTCTAGAAAAGGTTTGAAAGGCGGAAGCTCCTATAATTCTAAACTTAGAACCATCACCTCTTTACTTATTGCAAGCCACTTCAGATATCTATCAATCTCAGAAATACATTAAACCATATCATAGCTTAGCAACCAAATTCAACTAGCCAACAACTTAATGATCCTGCTTGTATATCCGCTCTTCTGATCTCATTTATGCATAAATAAAGGTGAAGGCTTTACCTTGGGAGTATCGATCAAGGAACACTTGGATTCAACTCAAGCAAGTTTCATGCATTCTCATTCTGGTTCCTTTTCTCCCTATATCTCCATTCTCTGAATCCCAAATTTTCTTTTTCTTTTATATCAATCCCAATGAACAACTAATGTTAATCTTATTGATCTCTCTACTTTTTGTAGCTCTTTCTAACAAAGTGTAAGCGAATAGTGGGGTCATAGGTAATTTACCTCTCCCTTGCTTCCATAATGTGTAATCATTCCTTTGATTTAGAATAGTGGGGTCATGGGTAATGTACCTCTCCCTCTGCCTCTCAGGAAATCATCTCAATCTTTTATTTTTCTCTTTTTGGATGCCAAAGGGAGGAGAGAAAGAAACCAAAATTGTTGAGACTTTTACCTTCCAGATTTGCAAGAGGATTCCGATCCCTTGTATACCAAGCCCCAAGACAAGAAATTGATGTCAGGTTAGGTTGGATACCGGCTTTGGTTCTTCCAGACATTTTCAACAAAAGTTGTCATAGCTGACAGGTGATCCGCTTTAGCATCTCTAGTACCTTCTGTACTGAGAAATCTAAGAGTGGTGCTAAGAAGTGGTTAGGTAACAAGTCTGAATCTATATGATCATTGCTTCCTTCTTAGTATAACATATATTTTTATTTTATTTTATTATTATTATTATTTTTTGGTTTGATAAAAGGGAAATAAAAAAAATGAAATAAAAATGTTAGTAGATACCCCCATACTTAAACAACACTGTCCCCAGTGTTATTTTGTCGAAGAGGTAAGATTAAAAATTAATGTAGCGAAAGAATCATGTTAGTAGGAAAAATTGTACCTCTACCCTTACATATTGATCAATACAAAGTTTGTTACATCGATCGATATAGAAGTGACCTTGTCGATCGACATGAATCAGTTTACGTCGATCGATATATAGTGCCTTTACCTATCGTGTAGTTTATCCATCAAACTCACCATCTATGAGTTACGT
Organism: Eruca vesicaria subsp. sativa; assembly: GCA_932364175.1. Classification (NCBI taxonomy): domain Eukaryota; kingdom Viridiplantae; phylum Streptophyta; class Magnoliopsida; order Brassicales; family Brassicaceae; genus Eruca; species Eruca vesicaria. The sequence continues at coordinate 14,423 of CAKOAT010320599.1, forward strand.
AACCCTATGTTAGCTCTGTTAGACATTCTCAACACACAATAGTTAGATAATAAATAATAGAAGGCATAGTCATAAAAAGGACGAATAAAAATTTTACAAGTCTGAAACTAAAAGTAAAAACATAATAGTACGAGATAAGGGATAGAAATGAGCAAGTGAATCAGTCGTCACTGCTCTCGTCATCGACCTCGTCATCCTGATCAGACTGGTGAGAGGGACCTGCTGATGGGTCATTGGCTGAAGTGCTCGCTCGGCTCGAACAGCGGCATCTTGAGACACGGGACCAGATGGCGCCAAGAGCATCCAACACTCCTCTCTTGAAGACTCTCTCATCTCCAGCCTCGATCCTGGAGAGATCTGGGAACTGGATCGGAGGTGTGGCTGATGAGGCGCGAGAAGTAGCGGCTCTGCAAAATTCATGTATCTCGGCGTTGTGCGGCTGGGCCGAGCACTAAGCTCGGGTCTGGCTGGAACCGAAGCCTGTCGAGGTTGCCCGCAAAGGCAGTCGTCTCTGGGTGAGGCAGAGGAAATGGCGTAGACCAGCAGTAGTCCTGAAAGACCAATGCAGCTGCCTGTCCAACCACTGGCTGTTATGCAGTGCTCTGCGTCAATGTAGGCCCGAGAAGTGACTGCGGTGCCCGCATCAAAACGGATCCCACAGTGCTGGAAGATTGGCGTCAGCAGACTCCCTACGGTCTCCTTCTTTGTCCCAATGCCACCAGAGAAAGGCTTGGTCTTCAGGCTGACTAGATGCTCAGCGAAGACGGCACCCAGGTTGGGTGTGGCCATGTCGCGCTCGGGGTCCAAGAAGGTCAGATCGACCAGTCCTTCGAGTGCATGGTACAGAAGTGTAAGCTCGTAGATCCTCACCATGTTAGGCTCCATCTTGAAAAGCATAGTGGAGGCAAGGATCCGCATGAAGTACCGAAGATTTAGGTGGCGGATGTCGGTCTGAAGTACCAAGGCAGAGCTCTAGAGGCCTGTGCCAAAGATCTCTCAGAAATCCTTAACCTTTGGGAAGGCGGAGATAGTACTGGAGGTGGATGTGGGGTTCCCGAACCCGTAGATTGCTCAGAGCTCGGGAACAGGGACGTAGTACCGGATGCCCCTAGCAAAGAAAGAGAGAACACCATCGCCAGCAATACTCGATGGCTGGTTCATGTACTCAAAAGCGAACCGTGGCCATGAACTGCCGGACAAGCGAAGGGTGAAGGTCATAGGATTGGGAGCCCATGGTCCCAAATCCGAGCTGAATGAGTATCTCGCCAAGATTCTTCTCGATCCCTAGACGTCGGACGGTGGCCGAGTCGATGAAACACGTGGACAAAACCTCCACGTCGAGCCATGCATTGTAGAGCAGGCTGCGTAGTTGTCCCAGAAGTCGCTCACAGGACGGCGCAGGCACTCGGGGCTCTTAGTTGTGGCCTGCGGGTCGGTGAATCGCTGGTAGATCCGGATCCGCACGTGGCCAAGGGTCACAATCATCTTCCCTTTCTGAGGAGGAAGAAGATGATGGAGGGACTCCTCTGGAGGTGCTAGGTGCGTCGAGTCTCCGCTTGGGCCACCTCTCACGTTGTGCGTCAGATACCATCTGCAAAAATCAATCACGAGAGAGTCAGTATAGTGCACATTCGGTCGATATCGATCGATGTAAACCAATGGATATCGATCGATTTCGTGTTTTTTGAATTCGACCAGAAGTGCCTATCGATCGATAGGGTGAGACCGATATCGATTGATATCGAGTCCCGAAACCTGCAAAAATCTCAACAACGCAAATCACAATTTCATAGTGTAAATCCTAGTTCTAACACTCATAAACCTCTAATCTAACAATCCTAACAACTCTAATCGATTAAAAACAAACCTATTGACCGATTTCTAGGAAAAATTTGAGTTCAACCTTGTTCTCTTTAAAAATTGAAAAATCAAAGGATTATACCTTGAAGGATTTCAGATTTGAGAGTGAGACCAAGATAGGAGGGGAGTTTCGAATCGAGTGAGGTAAAAAACGGTTAAGATCCGTGAAGAATCGAGAGAGAAAGAGAGGTTTGTGTGTTTCGGGGGCGATTTGCGATTGTGATGAAGAGAGAGGCGTGTATCGACTTAAAAAGGGTTTGCCCTCGATATGTCCGTATCGACCGATACAAATAGGTCTATATCGATTGATATGGCTCGATTAGACTATTATGTTTGCTAGTTTTGCTTAAGGTTAAATAACTAATAATTTAAAACTAAAGATTTTAATTCTAAGAGAATGATAAATTAAATCCTAATTGGGTTGACTTATCTATTCGGTACCCTAGGTAGAGTTAGGCGTACCTAACCGAAGGGATTTATTATTTGGGGGTTTAACCTAATAGTGTTTCACTCGTTGGCCATTTACCGTAAATTCTTCTCCTTTCTCATTTATAAGTGTAACAGTTCCATTTGGTGGGGCCGCTGTGACAGTAAAAGGGCCAGACCAACGAGATCGAAGTTTTCCGGGAAATAAATTTAAATGAGAGTTATATAAGAGAACCTGATCATTCGGGACGAAATGTCGAGAAATAATGTGTTTGTCATGATAAGCTTTGGTTCTCTCTTTATAGAGCTTAGAGTTCTCATAGGCCAGATGTCTTATTTCATCTAGTTCATTAAGCTGGATGAGTCTCTTTTCTGCAGCTGACTTTATGTCAAAATAACAATTTAGTAGCCCATGCTGCTTTATGCTCTAACTCAACAGGTAAGTGGCTAGATTTTCGGTAGAGTAAGTGAAATGGAGTTGTTCCTAGTAGCGTTTTAAAAGCGGTTCGGTAAGCCAGAGTGCATTATCTAATTTCCTAGACCAATCCTTTCTTGTGGCTCCCACAGTCTTCTCTAGAATTTCTTTGATCTGTCTGTTAGAAACTTCGACTTGTCCACTTGTTTGTGGGTGGTAAGGTGTTGCAACTCTATGGTGGACTCCGTTCTTTTTGAGTAGATACTCAAAAATTTTGTTGATGAAATGGGATCCACCATCGCTTATAACTATTCGAGGAACTCCAAATCTTGGGAAAATGATGCTCTTGAAAAGTTTGATAACAACAGAGGCATCATTCGTGGGTGAGGCTATTGCTTCAACCCATTTGGAAACGTAATCGACAGCAACTAGAAAGTATCGGTTTCCATAAGAAGTAGGGAAATGACCCATGAAGTTGATCCCCCAACAATTAAAAAACTTCTACTTCAAGAATGAATTTTTGTTCCATTTCATGTCTCTTGCTGATTTTTCCTCGACGTTGGCATCTGTTGCACTTGACGATAAAGGCATGAATGTCGCGGAACATTTTAGGCCACCAAAATCCAGCTTGGAGAATTTTTGAAACCATTTTAAAGGTTGCAAAATGTCCAGCGTATTCGGATCCATGGCAGTGATAAATGATATCTGAAATTTCAGTTTCAGCTACGCATCGTCGAAATATGTTGTCAGCACATTGTTTTTAAAGGTAAAGTCCGTCCCAATGATACCTCCTTAAGGTTCGACGTTTGCGGCAAGATGTTGGGGTCAAAATCGGTACGACGGAATCAATAGCCAAAATTCCCCGCAAACGCGTAAACGCAGCAGTTTTATGCATCTCGAAAGATCGATTTATAAAGCTCGAGAATCGTTTTGTAAGGCTCGAGAATCGTTTTATAAAACTCGAGAATCGTTTTATAAAACTCGAGAAATCATTTTATAAAACTCGAGAATCGCT